>CM060200.1:35415115-35684477 GCA_030562195.1 Nipponacmea schrenckii | reverse complement strand
GCGGGATAGATAAATAAAAAGCGGATTGTCCATGGATAGCAATGATTTGTGTACATAGCAGTTATTACAGTGGTAATTTAAACGAAAAAATAACTATTTCAATTGTACTGTATATTGTTCACGATATTTTCAGTTTTTAACACACGAAGAATCTTTGATGAAACCAAATTTGTTTTAACAGGTATGTCAAAACTATGACATCCTTGACATCACAAACCTTTCCAAAAGAGTCGGAAATTAATTAATTCAATATAATAAGGTATTTGGCTATTTTCATATAGGAATTTCTAAAAAATCATCCTTCAACAATGCATGATCTGAAACTCGTTCAAAAAGCCATTGCTAACTTAATTAATTTTTCACATTACCCGAAGCATATTTAAAATGAACACAAAGGGAGTTAATCAACGGCATCTATTATCCAAACTTTTCGTCAAAATAGACTTGAAAACATTCTCGAATATTATAGATCAAAGTCAACCATTTCATATCACTGTCGATCATCATTCTATTGGTTTATTTTCGATTCCCGCTTATTATTGACTTCATTTCTAAGGATTTTCACATTTTTTTTATACTTGTTCATGAATATTACAACGGTGTATATCTAAATATGAATTCTAACTTGATTATTGTAATAATTTCAAACTTTTAAGTTCTGGTGAAAATCTCCTAAGACTCTATGGTTCTTCCACAATTTGAATCTCAAGATCGACATTTGTTCCTATATTAAGTCGGTCAGCCGTCTATGTGCATCGCCACTGAATAAATGGTAATGTAGTAAATATTCATACATGATCAAAATGAAATGTTTTATCATGTTTTAGTTTATTTAACTTTCGTTTGTTTTTCCTTTTCATTCTCAGGGACAAACTATGTTCATATTTTCCTGGGATAACGATTCGGATTAATATGATTTGTATTATGTATATACTTTAGACCAAGTATGAAAGTATGATTAAGGTCAATATATGCGACCCAAACAAATTTATAAAATATATCACATTATATATTGCTAGTGATATCAACATAAAATCAGTATAGTTTTCTATAGAGATAAATAATGTAGATAAAACCTGATTGATAAAGTTCGACATCTAAAGGACTATATAAACCACCGTCTTTATTAAGTATGTACAGGACCCATTTTCTTACAAAGGTAAACGTACCCTATTCCAACAAAACACAAAAGCTTGTTCACCAACCCAAGGCAACGAATCGAACAAATTATGGTTAAGAATTACAACATGTGATCTATTTAACCTTACCAAGCACAATAACACCACATGACAAAACATTTATAGAACATCCTGCAACCACCCAAAAAATGCAAAATTATTCATTATGCTATCTTCACAATGTCAAGCCATTGCGATCTGCGTCTAAATATAACACTATGTATGTAGGACCTCATTATAAGAAAAAATCGATTGAAAAACTAAGGAAATAATCAAGCAACTAGAATTCAGCTTTTCGGATATGATAATAATCATATAGAATAGCTCTTCAACAGATTTACACTATCAAGTTAAATAGTTTATAATAGGTGACTATGAGTTCCCCGAATGAAAACTATATCAGAAATAAACGATCATTCGTAGGCACTATTATAGACTATCATGTCCAACGCACCTCTTTCACCCGTATTTAACAAAAATAAATGATTTTTTGAATTTTGTTTTTTCAATAAATAACAAATAAGGGGGGCATCCCTATTTTATGAACCCCATTTGGTATTAACATTTTCCAATAAATGTCTGATGTTTAAAATATGTTGACCATTCGCTTTATATATTTCATTACGAATATCGTTTTACATATTATAATGTAAATTTGTGCATACTGTCACTTTAAATCATTATTCAATATTGCTAAAGATTGAAGAGCTGTCAAAAACCTTTCGTCAAACACGACAAGTGCTATGGAATATCACGAAATATACTCAAGTGAATCGTTATATTACAACTTTTTTTAGAGTATGCATGTGGGGAGTCCTTATTGTCATGAAGTAGTCAATGATTGTGGCTTGACCAAACACTAAAACCAAAAGCAGAAACTCAATTTTAGCTGATATTTTGTGAAAATACTCATATACATTAAATCTTCAGGTCATTATTCATTAACTTTATCTTTGTCCTGATTGTTCTAGAAATCTATTCAAAATTTATCATATTTCAAATCTTCAAAAGGCCAACGTCAAACACTTAAAATTACACCCAATTTCCTCATGTTTCTCATTATGTACCCATGAGAATATTTAAATTATGTGCATTTAAAAGGCTGTATTAAACTGACTGGTGTAAGTGTAAGTCAATAAAAAGAAAGGTGAGTTTTTAACCCAAATAAAACTTTTTTGTTAGTTAAAGTGGTGTAAGATATTCCAGTAAGTTGAAAAATGATTCCTTTCTTTTCGTTGTTTTGCAATACGCCTATTTCTATTAAAAAAAATAACAGTTTCAGCCAAAATTGCAAATGTCACACGTGTTTCTCATTAATATCCGCCTTTCCAGTAATAGATTTGTGTTATCTGTCATTTCCATAGAAAGGCCTGGAATCTTACTATTTCTTTTATTTTGCAATTTGTACAATCGTATTCTGTACTTCATTTTCCTAGTTAGTTTTCCAATAAGTATTCAGTCATGTTCCAAAAGTGTGTCAATTGTATCATCAGCCATTGCAATTGACAATATTAGTGTCAGTCATGTTCCGAAGAAGTTGACATTTATACGATCAGTCGTGTTCAAAAGGAGTTGGCAGCTATATGATCACTCATATTCCGAAGGAGTTTAACACATATAGGATCAGTCGCGTTCCAAAAGAACAACCCCCCCCCCCCCTCCACCAAAAAAAAAAACAACAACAACAGAACAATAAGCGCAAAATTAGCAAAGCTGACAGCAACAACACATCAAACACCAGCGGACAAACGGAGCAACACAATGCAACCAACAAGTTACCAAAGCACAAAGAACACAATAGTCACAATATACTGTTTTGTTCCGAGAGAATCCTAGCTTAATCATCCTTGTCGTATTAACCTAGCAAGCATGACTTTTCACCCATGGAAATGTTCATTAATAACTATATATATTACCACTAAGCCTAGTTTTTAAACAGGTGGGCCGACACTATCAATGGAAGTAAACGTCAAGCCAACCGAGCCAACCCTAAATGATTTTTCACACTATAACTATTTTACGATGTGTCACCAAACATTCAATTGACTGATCTTATCAGAATATTTTTTATTGTTTTTCATGAGAAATCACGAATTTTCTTACATTAGGACATTTTCTTGAGAATAAAAGTATGGGAAATTGGTGATTACTTTAGACTCAGTGAATATAAAAAAAAAATTGGGATCATCTTTTGACAATTATCTTCCGTGCCCAACATATTACAGCAAGACATGACATTTTTTCGAAGTTAAACGAGTTTTTCAAATTTTCTGTTTAAATGCCCACTCCAGTAATGGTTCCGAACTCAAATAACTTTGTGGATAATGAAGCTCGGTAAATTAGAAATAGATTATTATTTGCCGTGTCAGATAACTTAAATACTGTGTTAACTTTACGGTTTACGTAGATTCGGGTCCATTATACAGACATAAAGATAGTCATTCAAAGCAGCATAATGCACATATGATGTTTCTATAGCTTTGTGAAAGAGTGTAATGTGAAACTTTGTCAACAACATCATATAATGAAACCTTTCAGATATCTAATTACTAAAATACATCTTAATTCAACTTGGTCCCAAGTCTTTATCGTTATGCAAGATTAATCAATTAATTAATTAAAACAGCCAACAATACTTCAAACCTTTGTTTAATTTTATAAAATTATATATAAAGAAATCAACCTCTAAGAAACAAAAAAAATAATACAGTAATGAAGAGAGTAACCTGTAGCAAAAATGGTCGTGTTTTTAGTGACAAGCCTTCGAACAAGAGAATCCTTATATTTTAATAACGTTATGGCAGCAAACGAAAAGACAGCATAAAAGGCAAACAATTCAAAGGAATTTTATATCAATCAAAATCGTCAGACAAAAAAATAAATCTTTGAATCATCTGAACACCAAGGCAAAGGCATTAAAGGCATCAACAAGAGTGTGCCCCAACATGAATGAACAATATTGTCCTTCGAAATATGTACGAGGATTTTGATTCTGATTTTTTTTCAGGGATAGAACTTTAAGACTAAAATGGAATCAAAATTAAATTTAAGACTAAAAATAGTGTTCTTTGTCAATAATTGAATGAATAAATTACTCACCCATTTTTGATTGATTTCTGCGTGACAGTGTCTGTCCTACTCTCTTCTGTTAAGACATTTCCACCTTCCAAACTGATCTTCTCGCTTAAGGAACTCAATGAACTCTCAACAGAATTTTCTCGTTGGACACCATTTTCATAATGAGAATTCCCATTCGCATTTTCGTAAATATATTTTGAAGCCGGTAACTTCACGTGTTCTTGTCTGATACCATAATTATCAGCACTCCAATCGGCCATATTTTAGTTTGAAGACAAATACACGTCTTTTTGTTCGAAAGGTTAAAATTAAATATGAGTAAAATTATGTTAATTATCGAAATAATACATGACAGTAACCGCCCACTTGTAACTTCTTTCTTATCTCTATTTATTCTCTCAGTCATTCAAACCAAGTGGTAAAGAATAGGTTTGATGTTGACTAGTATAATGTCTATTATTTTAGCATGGAGAAACCGGTTTGACGGGTCGATCCACGCTTCACGAATTAAGCCGTCAATGCATTTGGGGTTGTTAGGTTCATATTAGCGACCGATTTATTTCTTAATCAATATTCATGGATTGGGGGTTTCCCCGCACAAATCAAGGCAATTGAGCCATATGAACACATTTTTGATTGATTATTATAGGTTTTTATGTACTAAATGAATCAACAGGTATGTGCGAGTATAATAGATTTAGAGGTGGGTTTGAAGCGTAGTGAATCGTGTAAGAGACTATCTTCTCTTCCTATTGAATGCCGGATATAATTTCAATGAAAGACCTAATTATGAATAGGCTTCTCAACTATTTATTGTAAGACCTACGGCAATTTAAAAACTATGAAAAATATATCATTGGCAGTAGCTAGCCACGGGTCCGATTATATACCAATTGCTACAGAAAATGAAATAATCAAATTCAATCCTTTGAGGAGAAAGCCCTTGCAAACTCGCCGATAAAACCGACACACTGGTTTAAAAGAGTTGATCACACATTGGCCATATTACAAGCCGTGGATGAGCCCAACCAATTGACCATCTAAATCAGTTCACCATGGAATCTGAAAACAACAATGAAATACCTTTTATATACATTGACATGATTAGGAAAGATAACCAGCCGATAACCACCATATACAGGAAACCCTTCCACACTAATCATTATATTAAACTACTCCAACCGCAGTTACAATATAAAAACAGCTATCATCTCTACCCTTGTCAACAGAGCTATCAAGATGTGTCACCCATCCAAACTTCAGACTGAACTAAACTTCATCACCGACACCTCATACAACCTCAACAACTACCCAAGGCCAAAGGTAAACAAGATAATCAAAAAATGCTTAAACATGAAACGAGATAATATTAAAGTTAATCCAGACAGCTCTGCCATCTGAGTAAAATCCCATTCAAAGGGCCCACATCATACCAGATAACCAGAGTACTGAAGCAGAGTGGCATTGAAACTGCCTTTAAGTATAACAGGACATAAAAAAATATCCTTCGGGCGAATGGAAAGTCAGCAATAGGGGGTCCTTATCAAACCAAAGGATGTGTTTACCAACTAACTTGCTCATGCAGTGAACAGTATATTGGGGAATCAAAGAGACCACTTCAAAAGAGACTGAAAGAACATTTTTTACAAGAAATGAGCACTGTACTAACACCTAACGGATAACCCACACTATAGTTGCAACAACAGCAACACGAAAATTTTAGCTACGTGTATAGTAAATAATATTGAAAGAAAACTCTATGAAGCAATCAACATCAAAAGATTTAAACCCAAAATAAATTTTGACTCTTGACTATACATTCCCAAAGCATATGATATATATATATATACAATAATTTTTATAGTTCTTAATTAGTGGCTTCATGCTTGTAATCTGTCTTTACACTCTTAGGTATCTTTGATGTGATAATTTTATTTATGTCTATTAACTCTTTTCATGGTTTCACCTATTTATCTGATTGTTATTTCACCGTAGTTTATATATTAGATTCTGATTTGTTGATTTCATTATGTAGTTTGATCTGCTTGATAACGATAAGAGGATACTTATTGAAACGTAGCGGTATTAATAAACAATAGTTGTAATCCTTAAAAGATATCTTCTTTGGTTAATCTCCGAGGAGTAATACGAGCCATAGATTGTAACCACATCCCATTACAAATGAGGAACTGGCTGATCTTTTTAGAAACTGCAAAGGCTGGCATTTCAGTAATGTTCCAGTAATTGGCGCTCACATCATAACTATATGTTACAACAGATATTAATTAATTGGTGATTAATAAATTGAGTCTCATTATTAACATTTATGATTTCTTGTCTTGGATCTGTGGATCAAGAAGTTGAGATTGTTCATTTTAGCATAATTCATTTTAATTTTATGTTCTTCGCGAGAGTGGTATGTCATAGGTTTACAAGTAGTCTGTCACTGTCTGTGGTTCTCGAGCGGGTTGTGGTGACATGGCCGCAGCGACATTCAATTGCGCTGAGCTGATAGTCTCGTAATATGTTGTTCATTCTCTAGATTCCCTTCCTTGACCTGTACATGCAGTATTTCGCGGTCAGAGGTCCCGCGTCGGTACATTCCTCTTATTGTACGACTACTGGTAGAATTTGCAGAAAGCTACAGATCGATGGTTTGATCTGGTTTTCTTATGTCGATAAATTTGTAGTTGATCCTAGAAAACACGATATTGCTCAGAATCCGGTACACTAAAGATTTTAACTTTTTGTTTATTGTCCGGGATGGAGACATGGGGCGGGACACATACTATCAGTCACATACTATCAGAATGCTAGAGGTCGTTAATTTGCTGTCATATTTCTATCAACAAAAAGATTATAAGGACGATGAAGATTGGCAAATATGAATTTAAATGAATGTGGATATAAAAAAACTTGACTCTGATAAAATATTTTTATATTAAACAAAATGAAGAATATAGAAGATAAAACAATAGAAAAAGAAATGATTTTATATTACAATGAAGAAAATGTAAAACCATGTTTTTTCACATTTTTAAAATATGGAGGTATATAGTAATGGATATTACATATTGCACAAATATGATTTTATGTACAGTTATATTGATATAGAGAGGACCATTCATCACAATATTTCTAACTGTCCTGTTCTCAAACTCATACCTTTTGGAAATTTATTGTTTAAAATATAAAATATAATCAATTTTGTAAAGGAAAAGATACTACCAAAGTTCAATTTACATCTAGATAGGCTTAAAGGGCAAAAGCGAATTTTCATAACAAAATACACTGCAATTCCTGTAGACATTAAATGAATGTTTCCCATCAACATAAAACTGATACAGTTTGTACGTCTGTGATATGTTTTGATTGTCCTTCTTTGTTCAAATTTGTAAATGAATTTATCTGAAATATATCCTTTAGATATGTTCAAAAGTATGTTTTAAGAAGAAACAAAATGAGATTAGATAACCATTAAGATTGGAATCAAAATCCAAATATATATCAGCCTTATTCTATACCCTATACGTAAAGCTGGAGATATAAATAGTTTAAAAAAAAATCGATTTTTTTTAACAAAATCATAGGAAAAGAGGCATTTGTTTAACTAAATAAACCGTAATGAAGTAAAAATACAAATTTTAGAAAAAAACAAATTCAGAGACACAATGGAGAGAACACATACCAGTTAATTAGTAAATAAATATAATTATTATGTATATTGCATAAATTAATAAATATTAAGATAATACTAAGAGTAGGTAAGTTTTATTATATATATACAAATGATTCTTTAAGCATATTACTAGTTTATTCTAAACTGGAGCTATGTGGCACAATCCCTATATTCTTGTTAGAAAGGCAGTACTTGATTGGTCATGAAAATTTTTATTTTACCTGCCAGCATTAATGGTACTTTGCTGGTTAGTAATCAACTTAAATAGTGAGAATATATGACTTGTCATTGAGAACAGATGAACAGTAACCATTAACAGCTGGGTCAAGAGGAATACTGAGAAAAGATGCCCGTCAGTGGTCAAATGGAATACAGCGTTAAGATGACTTATTCATTACTCATTTACAGCTGGGTTGACTGAAATAATGAGGAACGCTGACTTCTTCAAAGGCACTGATCTTGAAATAGACAAAATATAGCGATGGACATTGTAATACAACCACAGTAATAATGGCAATCAATTCTTACACCAAGTTTCGTCGAAATCCAACAATAAATCAGCTTCTCATGTCCACAAATAATTCAAGAACAAGAGCAATAACTCAATTTAAATATTTTTTGTTTGGTCTGATTTTCAAAAGGGTTTATATGTGATTACGTTTCATTAAAATCCATTAAAAAAACAGCTTTCTATCGTGTCCTTAATAAATTGAACGTGTTTTCCAGAACAAGGGCGATAACTCATATCAATTTTTTTTTATACTTTCAAATTTCTTACAGGAAAAATCACACAAAATTCCATTAAAATCCACCAAGAAACCAGATGTCGTTACCACAACTAGTTGTGGACCCACCTAATTTAGATTTGAACGACATCTAGAAGAAGTGGACAGATATTACAAGAAACACAAAAGCAATATCATGGTATAACAAAAAGCACGTGCTTGTTTATTAAAGCATAATATTGCCTTTGTGGTTTTTTGTATTACACACTTTAGCTGGCAGGTAAAACTAGATTTGTCTTGACAAGATTTCTTCACTTATCTCTCTAAACCCAACATGGTGAAAATATAACAACTAACTATATTCAACTAAAGCACTACTAGATATCACTACTTTCCCATTAAATTATTTTTACCTTTGTAACATTACATGTTTCAGTAAATTAATCTAGCGTAAATATATAATTCTACTCACTAATAATTACTAACACTATCACAGCATTCCTATTGAACACTGACACAAAATTTCAATGAGAAAAATTACCAACCCAAATAAAGTCTACTCTCTAAATAAATACAATGTGACAGAATCACTTTTTCCAATCTTTTTGTATGAATAGATATTTCAACTACAAAATACTATTGAGAGTCTTAGATTCTCTCCGGAGGTAAAGGTTGTAACTTTCACCTATGAACAAAATTTATTTCCTAATATGATTTTATGAGAGGAAAGAGTGTTAGGACATTATCACATAAACATCATCATTTTTTAAATCACACAAACTAATCTTATATCACAATAAATACTCACTTCAGTCACACACAATATTGAGTATTTTCTATTCAAAATACATCTCTATCCTAAATTTGAAAAAACATTTATCAAATGTTAATTACTAACCATATGCTGATAATACAATCATAAAAGGACAGTAATGCCATAATCGTTCAGATAATGCATAGCAATATTTCAATATTGATATCTTTTATGCTTGCACACTGTCTTTAGACATATATGTAGCAATGTAAGTCCAATGGTTTCTAAAACTATTACAATGCATGAAATCATAATGCCAGATTCTTTCATCTAATATATCTACTTTCTTAACTTCTCATTCGAGGACCCAGCCTTCCAATTTATTCATTCAATCAATATTTCAAACCACACATAAAATAAACCAACCAATACAAATACATTTTCACTTTCTTGTTTGGACAAAAGTGGTTTTGAATTTTTTAATTATGTCTATCTAGGGAAGATGGCAAGGTGAAATGCTCAGTACTACTTTAAACTGATGGATATTATGTTTGAAGCAAATATAACAAAGATAGAGAATTCAAACATGTTCAGGCAGAGCATTTGATTGATAAAACAAACAAAATTCGCCTGAACTTAGATGTATTCACCAGTTAAGCAGCAGTACAAAAGGGCGTGTAGCACTGAGCATGTAGCAGACTAGCTATGAAAGACAGGGGATCACAGGGGAAGCTACTCAAACCTATAAATCATATCAATTGAGTTGAGGTTATATTTAGGTGTATAAAGGCACCAATCTTTAATCTCATTTCAACAGTTTTGGCAGTTGTGATAAAAATGTGTCTGTAAATGATATACCTCTAGCACCATGTTGACTTTGATATGTTCATCAATGATCAGGATTTCTGGAACAGAGAAAGAGATAATGATTAAAGGAAGGGTAATCACTATGTACGAAATTTTTCAATACTTGCAAATTTAAATCTAAGTTTATTTGTGTTTTCATGCTAAGACATTTCTCAAACTTTTAACTTTTAAACTCTTAATTTCTGTTGATCATAAAAAATATGCAATATAGAATACATGAAAAATGGTTAAATTCTTGTCAAATAGACAAACAGAAAAAAGTTTCTTATAAGTTAAGTGCTCGGTTTTGCCAATCATGCCAATAGTGATATGTGGTTATGGGCCAACAATGAACATTCTAGCGTCAAATGTATATTGACTAATAACTTTATAATTGTGATATTTGGTAATATATAGTTAATAAATAGTTCACAAACATTTCGCCAATTTTTTTATGGATTTAATCATATTGCAACTAATCAATTCAATTCAAAATAGCATGCGAGCACTTCTTTTATCATTTCAGTAATATCACAACTATTTTGTTCACTCTTTTAAGTACTGGACACAGCCAAAACAATAAGTTTCCAAGAAAAAAGCAAACAGGAATAACTTACACATTATTATTAGGTACTAAGGCACTTAAACTAGCTGGCCTACGAGACTGAACCTGTCTTTGTCGAGCTAAAAATGACTGGCCACCATCACTGGATGTTGATAACCTTTGTTCAACTGCCTGACGTTGTAGCTGACACCCCTAAAATAGACAAGTTAATGAAATGATATATTTAAGACCACTCCTCATTTGTGTTTCCAAACTATGAAGAAAGGTCAAAGGGGAAATAACTCTTTAGCTGGATTGTAAGCTCTTCTTTTTAAAGATTGAGTACAATTAAAAAAAGGTAAAGAGTGTAAATAACTTTTAATATATAACATTGTATTCTTTTCCAAAAACTTCTTATATCACTGGAACTGCAGGAGGCATTCTATAAAACCCCTTTAAAAAGAAAATGTCGAAAGTGCCCACATATAAAATCAATATTAGAATTTACCAATGAATAGAATGCTGACACTCTTAACTGATCTTCATAATCTATTCTGGACTTTGTTTTAGCTAAATCTTTCTACAATAAAACAAGGCAACAATTTATAAGAAATTTCTTAAATTATGGAAATTGATGCAAGCATTCATGAACAGGATTGTGTATGTATCAGGGACACCAATAGCATCCATTTGCACTTTCATTTCGACATATGTGATTCCTGAAATTCCACTAAAACTTAGTATTTAATGAATCACAAATTGCAAAACATACTTGTATAACCTAAGGCCTTTTACGATAACAACATCATAACTTAGTTTTAGATCCATTGCAGAAGACACAGATGTCAGATTGGAATTGGAATGGTTCAAATTTCTGATATATGTGTCCCAGATAAAATTAAAATTTCAGAAAACCTCTTTACAATCCCTTTAAATTTATCTACAAATAAAATAATTATTAAAAAAAAAAGTAGCCAACAAATTAATTATGGCATGATAAACATCATAACATAAAGGTTAATAAAATTTTAAGATTTACCTCTAAATATTCAACATATCTCTGTCTCTCTGTTAGTTGGTTACGTAGTGCCTGAGTTTCATTAGAACTTGATTTATGTCGAGGGTCTAAGGTTTTAATGATCTGAAAAATTGAGATAAATAAACCTCTGTATAAATAACATATATATTAAAATGCAGCAAGTACAACTTTTCATCAAAAAAATAGGCTCTTTTCTTTACAGTACAAGAAACATTACAAAATGCCCTCTTGATTGCAGGCAACTTTGATAAAATTTGCTTCATCTAAGGCAATAACTCAGAAAATGACCTATCACATTGCCATTGAATTTCAAGATTGTCAAAAATAACATGCCAAAGGATAACAAGTGGGATTTTACAACAATTACCAGACAATTTCATATAAACATAATTCTAACTTACATGTCTAGCTTTATCAAGATATTTTTTATATCTTTCTTCCATTAATTTCATTTCTTCATCTTTCTTTGATAATTCATTTTCAAAATCCTTTATTTTCTTATCTTTTTCTGTCAATTTCTCTTCTAAAGAGAGTTGTTTATTCTTCTGTTCTTCTACCCGATTATTACTGGATTCTAATTTCTGTTGCTGGAAGTATAGAAAGTCATAATGTGAACTTGGGAAATGTATGCATTTACCTTGTTCATTTTTCTTGTTTGTGGAGAGACAAGATCCTTCAGTGTACAATGAGGAAATTTAGCTGGATAGCAGTACAAGCTTATTATTTGGTTCATTCCTAACTAACAGAATATCAACAATGTGTTGAGCTTCAAAAATACATAAACTCCATACCACATATTGTGACTTTTTATAACCAGGTAAGCTTTGGAAATAAATTATGGTTAATCACTGAAGATCAAATGAGCAGGATTTACAACAGTAACACAGTCTAAACTAAACTACAGTAAGTAAAGATTACACCAAGCAAGACCTTTCATAGAACAACTACAGAATCACCTGGATTGTGCCGGACATAAAAGACACTAACACTCTTTTTTGGACAGATCACAGGATTATAAAAGTAAGTTTGGTCACCAGTGAATTTATTGATGGGTCAGTTTAAAAACAGAATATCAATAAGTTTGCAATAAATTGATAGGAAATCAGAAACAAATAGCCAATCAGCACCAAAAAAAAAGGGCTTGATAACTTTGACATCAAAAAAATGTAATTCTTTGTAATTCTTTCTTTACGATGAAATTGTTAATCTACAAGATATAATCAAACTCGTAATAGTCAAGCAAAAAAATCATTAATTAAAAGAATAAAGCAAATGTACCTGTTGTATTAGTTTCTTTTTAATTTCTGTTAATTCTGAATCAGATGGTTCATTTTCTTGTAATACTTCAACCTGAGCTTCTAATTCTAATATTCTTTGATTTAATAACCTGAAATAACCAGACACAAGATGGTGTAACTTTTGACAAGACATTGAAAAATTGATGAACGAATGAAACAATTCAAAAATTGTATTTATCAAAATGAAAGTTTCTCAAACATTTGGTTAATCAGCTGATAGAGCTAATAACAAGCTTATTTTGTTCAATAATCTAACTGACCTTGTCTTTGCTTCCACATGCACCTTTACTTATTTGTATATGTTTATTTAGACTTAAATATGAGCTTCAGAAATTGCTAGTAAATATTTTGTGTTTGTAGTCATGTACATCAGATGAACAAAGAAGTTGACAAGAACCTCAGAACTTACCATGTCATCCTGATACTGAATAGAATATATCTGGAATATAAACTTACCTAACATCAGTTTCTAACTCATTTTTCCTGGCACTAGTTTTTTCTAAAGCAAACTGTAGAGGTTCTGTTTGTTCTGTTAGTTGATCAGTATTACCTAATTTCAACATTTTATTTTCATGTTCTAATCGTAACAATTTCTCCCTAGAAAAAAAAAATAATAATAAACACACATTACATATAACATATTAAATGTTATATATACTTATAACATTATGAAAATCATACATTATGACAATATATATCATATAGCCTACACAGAGTAGGGAAAACAAAAAGGTGATACAAATAAGACCAATCACAGTTTGTTATTTAACAATTAGAGCAGTAACGCCAATACATTTTAATTTTCAATATTTCAACATGTGTTTAGAAATCTTTTTGTACAATGTTAATGTCTTTTTCAGTAATATTCTTTTAGTAAAAAGTGACATAGACTTACTTCATTTCCATTTCTTGGGGAGTAGAACCCATATTATTAATATTACCATTCCCACCACCTACATTTGGTGTCTGAAAAGTTATAACAATCATTTTTATCCAGAATCCCAGTATGGGAATTAATTTCAATAAAAGTCCATTGATGGCCAAAGATTCATTTTGACAAGGTTAAAAAATTATCCTCATACCTGCATACACTTCAATTCTTCATTCATTTCAGTTAATGAATCTCTTTCAGCTATTATTCTCTACAAAAATTATTGTGACAATATACAATGAACAGTAAATACAATCTATGAAGTTGAAGATTTTAGACTGGAATTTACTATCTAAAAGCTTGGATAATCCTTACAGCTGGTTGACTTAGACATGTAGGGTAATGAAATCAAATGAAGTCAGGAGAGTTGCATTATCATTCAACCCTTGCCATGCTTGAACCCTGGAACTGAGGCCACAGCAAGCAACCATTCAATCCAAACTTGTTAGGTCTATGGCATATGAATAATTTAATAGCAAACCTCTTTTTCTCTTTGTAAAATGGTCATCTTTTCTTGTGATTTCTTTAATTCAAAATCTATTTTGTCTGCCCTTTTTGTTTCATCTGATAATTTAGTTTGTATTTCATGATTTTGTCTTTTACACCAATCTAATTGTTGTTTAACTGACTCAAATCTTTTTATTGACTGAAAACAAACAAATGAAATATGTTATTTCTAGAAGAATAGTTAAAGGTATAACTTCCATTCCTAACTGCACTAACAAGCTAAGAGTTCAATTCCAAGTAGAAATCTCAAACGCTATGTTACAATTAAACATGCAAAGAAATCAAACCAAATATCAACCAACCTCTTCCATTTCTATTTTTTCTTGTATATATTTTGTTATTTGGTCACCTAAAGATTGGTTTTGACTTTTTAAAACAGTTATCTCCTCTGAAATGGATACAAAAACAAATCATAAGGCAAAGCCAGAAATATTTTAATCCATAATTTCTAACATCCAAGCCATTAAATTCCAAGGTATGAAAACCAATGACAGGCAGGCACCTTTCGAGGACAAACTAAATATGTGCTTGAAAACTAGATAAAAAAAAAACATTCAAATTACCTATTTTCTTTTTATATGTCTCTATTGAAGATTCATACTTGGCCTAAAAAATAAAAAATCTCTTAATACATGTTATTGCCTGCTTTACAACTTGAAAATCAAGAATTTTTTTCTGTCCTCAAGATCTTAAATGTTACATATTATAACCATAAAATAATTCATATTTTTGTTTCAATTGTTTAAGTTTCAAAGTCTGGGATAAATATTCATAAATAAATGTTAACACCTTAACAATATAAACTTACAGCTTGATCAGCAGCATCACGTAAACAGTCCAGTTCATCTTTTAATGCTCTAGCTTCTGAAGCTAATGGTGATAATTCAGCATTCTTTAAAAAAAAAGCACAATGATGGACCAATGAAATTGAATGAAAAATGAAGGAAAATGGTTTACAAGTTAGACAGCGCTAAAATTCAAAATACATAAATATTCTATTACATATTACAAGCTATAGATTCTAATCAGTTTAAAGGAATGTAAAAGGATTAATGTCATTATATGGATGATAACTGATGTTGATAATAAACGTCCACATATAGAAATGTGAGTGTATGTAAGTTTTATTTAGAAGACCATGGATCAACATAACTGTAACTTACTCTTTCTTTTAATTCTTCATAATCCTTTGTAGAAACTTCATATTTCATTCTGTAGTCATCTCGTGCTAAAAGAATTGAACAAAATTAGCTGAATATTTCTTGAAATTTCATAAAAACCAAAATTCAATTGTCTTAAATTGTATTCTTCACTTAAAAATGAAGTATTGTTCTATCGCATTATGCTTCTTTAAGTTCAAAAGTTGAATGAGCATGATATGATAGAAACAATTAGATTAAACATAAATAAATCAAAAAAAGCAAAAACACAAACCTTGTTCAACATGATATAACTGTTCTTGTACTTGTTCTAACTGACTTTGTAACTTTTGTAATCTTTTACCAGCAGGTGTGCTGAATAAAAAATTGATTTCATAAGTTTTAACATATGTCATTTTCACTAAAATATTAAATCATGACCCTGCAACTGATACCATTCTTGTTGTTTGTGTACGGTTTACTATACAAGAACTTTATCTTACCGTGGATCATCCAGACTTTCAGCTTGGTGCAATCTTTCTACAAGTTTTTCATTTTCTGTCTGCACAGCATTTTTCTCTTCTAGATATGTTGCTACTTGCATGTCTAATTCATGACATCTTTGTAACAATTCTTCTTTTGATTCTAAGGCGCTGTTCAATTCTTCAACTGTCTTCTTTAACTATTAATAAATAGAAATTACCCTATTTTCCATTTCATTATAATCTAACAAGCAATGTCTTGATAGTTCAGCTCCTATTGAGACCTTGAGTAAACTGCAATGTAACTGCCTTGTTTTGTAACAGTTTTGCTTTTAATACCTGTGATAATGTAAAAAACTAAATAGAATCTTAATAGCTAATATCTATCAAAATAAAGATAGTCATACCTGCTCCACTACTTCATTATCAACTTCTGATGGTGATGAGATTTCTTTAGACATCAGCTGAAGTAGAAAATAACACTAATTAAATGTACGCTACATGGTACATATACCAGAGCTAATCATGCATGACTGACACTCGTATAAAAACGCAAAAATTAAGTTTAAATTGATCTTAACTCTAAAATTTTACAAATAGCCTTTTTAGTTCACTTTTAGACATATCAGGTTTAATGCATTTTTAATATTTTTTGACTTAAAAATCATTAACATCATACCTCTTGAATGGCATTCATAATCATTTGTTGAACAGATTCCTCCATTTTTAATATGTTGTGTATATGAGATTCTTTTTCTGCACAGTTTACAGCACACCCCAACACTAACTGTAATAATCTACTTGTTTCAACACTATCATGATGTTCACCTAGAAATATATATATATATATATATCACAATTTACAACATATCCTGACACTAAATTTCCATATCGATAGTAGCCTGTTATACAACAATAAACGATTGTTTACATGCAACAGTCAAATTATAAAAAAGAATTTATAAAACGAAGTTGAGGTAATATTAAATTTATAATTGTAGTTAGGCATAAAAATCTATGCAAAATACAAAACAAATTCTGAAACGATGTCTATGTTATTTATAAATCTTATAGAATTGACGATTATCATACAATATGAAGACTTCAAAATTTCGTTTATGGTAAAGTTAAGGCTACCCTAAAATTAACCATGAAAGCGAAAGTAGATGTTGTTATAAAAACATATTTTTTATCAGGTGAAAAATGGATCAAATAATCATCTTAATTGGGGGATTAATTAATCAGGCAATGATGATATCACTACGAATAAGATTAACGCGTGTCACCAGCAATTAAAATACAAGTATAGAATTTTTTTTTTTTATATTGAAAATGATAGGTCCGGTGAAATTTATGGTTACGTAAAGAAAAAAAATCGGTAGATTTGGGTCTCCTGTCAGTAGATCGGGAGGCAGCATGCAAAAGCGGTAGAAACCCGACGAAATAGGTAGATTACACATGTATGATTAAAACAATTAGTTTCACACAAACACTATTTATATTGAAATACCCTAATATGATCAGCTGGTTTCCAGTTACTCATATAGTCAGCTAAAAAGACCAAAGTGGTGATAAAAAAAGCACTGCTTACCTATTAAATTGACATCAGGCATCTGAAAACCTTGAATCTGAATTCCGAGTACCTGAAAATTGAAATAAGGAAGTTATTTCATAAAAAATCTAAAAAAAAATCATTACCTTTGTTTAAAAAAATTTAAAATCAAATACTGGTATTGTAAATTAAAAAGTTCACAAACCTCCATATTGTACTCCAAAATACCATTAAGTACTTTCTTTAGATTGCTAACCTAATTAATTAAATTAATTTAAATTAGTTAAACCACAAAGAAATACAGTATGTTATAACAACAAATCACATAACAGAAAAATTTACTTGAGTGATCATCATATCAAATTAAGAGGGGTGCTTAATGTGAGAATATATAACAGACAAGAAACCTAGACTTATCAGAATTTTTAATTTTCAAAAAAATTCAATCTTGATATGGTTTCATTTCTTGGAAATAAATATAAAGGGTTAAATGCTACATACTTTTAACCTCCAGTTTAAGTCATCTTCAACTTTTAATTTTTTAAACCAGGCTTCATTGAAATAATCTGGAGCTCTGAAACAGTTCAGCATTAAACATGTATTAAAACTAAACACCATTAGTATGGCACACAAATAACATGATAAGGTTAGGTTACAGAGCTGTTACTGCAGGATCAATATGACCTCTAATAATTTAAGTTCTGACTTTCTTTGCAAAAGTGCCAAGCCCAAGGAGCCTACTCTAAAAAATAAAAGCACTTCCAACTCACATTTGACACAGGACTTGCGCAACTGCAATACCATCACTAAAATCTTCTACGGTTTGATTTTTAACAGTGACATTAAATGTGTTAAGCTAAAAGATAAAAATATCAAAAAAAAAATTGAGGATAATCATCTAAGAAAGGGACTTCTTTAACTTGTTTTCATATGGTTTAGGTAGATGTAACATGGGACAAGTTTTTAAAACTTGTCACATTACCATAAGTATTGACTGGTTCATGTTTTGTTATATAACAGAAGCAGTAGCCTACTTTCTGTAAAACTGCAAATTAAGCTATCTAGCATAAGTGTTCACAGCTTTTAAAGCCAAAAGAATGTCATTTAGTTTTACAAAGTCTTACAGCAAGATATGTCTCATATGGCCTATACAGTGTCAGAAAAAGGCCAAAGGAATTTCATTATTTCGACTTTATCTTAAACATTTTACTGGGCAGGACTAAAATCTTCTTACAGGATCAAGATGAAGAAAGAAACTTTTGAAGTAAGAGAAATAAAGTATGACATTTAATTAACTGAGGAAACAGGTAGAAAAGCACCATATTTCCATCTCCGCCCACAAAAAAAAAAAAAAAAATATTATTGCGTGAACATGGAAGTTCATGAAACATTCTCAACCCGAAGACGGGATTGAAGTTTAATTTTTTGACCAACTTTTGAATATATTATTCCTCACCCATTTGATTAAGCTTTGGCACAGATGGCTTCTGTCCATGCTGAATTCAAAAAACAATATTCAGCTGTGAAAATTGCTTGGACAACTATTTATCTTCCCAGTTTGAGTTTATGACAAGTTTTCCAAGATGGCTAACATTCAAGGTAAGATAACTCTAATGAAACAAGCTACAGCCAACAACTCCTGGACCCTTTCACATCAGTATGGTTTCTGACGGCTCGATGATGACGAATTGAATTTTCTTAAATAAAACAATATCAGTTAATTATCATTGGACTAGAGCATAAATACCCATCTATTCTTAAAAAGATCCGATTTAATAAATAATGTTAAAAACCCTGCTGTGAGCAAGTCACTTTAACAAAATATATATTATAGGGCCTGCTGGTAGCCTATAATATTCAATAAAGTGGGGACGGAACTATAGGCCTATACCTGGAAATTAATTACTACATAGCCAAGGCAATTATGAGTATCTCAACCCACAGAATCAATGTAGGCTACTGCTAGTGTTCAATCCAACCATTCTGATGTTATGCAAATAATTCATTTAGTGCAGGTAGTTTTGGCTCGTATTCAATGATCTAACATCGTTTTTATGTGATGTTAATGTTTCACTCCATGGGTAATTTTGTAGATGAAATGTATCCAAAATACTGTGAGGAATTACATGTGGTTATAATTTGCGAATTGCTTGAACAAATAATACCATGTTACTTATCTATCTTAGATATTTAGGTATTTTACAACTCCCCATAAGTGAATAAATGTGAACTATTTAAAGATGCACTTCGATATAAAGATTCATTTCATTTATAAAAGTGGGGCTGAGGCGAAAGGGGGGGGGGGGTGGTTGTGTTCCTGGGTGTGCTACTTATAATTTAACAAAAGTGGTCGTCTGATTATTTGCTCGATAGAACTTGAGACCGACCTTCCTATCCCTTTTCAAAATAATACAAACGCTTGCAAACATAAAAAGTTTAATAACCTACATAATGCTGTCAATGACACAATAATTAACGAGGCCTAGTGCTGGGTATTGCCAGTCATGCCACGATAATATACGTATCGCGATACAAGGGTCATGATACGATACGTCTCGCGATATGGGCTAATATGTAATATATAAGTAACACAATGTTATAATTAATAATTTAACTTGTTCTCTCAGGTATTTGACTGTGAACTAAAAAAAAATAAAGCCTGATTGTCAACTGAATTAAGTGTCAAATAAGGTGTTTGAAATCAATGATTTTCGGGAAAGGAATGTATGATGGGATAAGCTAGCATTCACCGACTAGTAAATGAAATATTACCCACTTTTCTTTTTATAGAATACCATGTATCGTGAAGTATCGATACACCACCTCGCGATACATCGATTCGACGATATATCGTGACAGCACTACAGACGCCTGAAAATTCAAAACAGGGTCAATTCAATTCTGTTGGTTATACAACAACTTTTTGCTATTTAAATACAGACAATTCCTCCATCGGAATTATATTCACCTATGTACATTACCATATTAGTTGAATGGTTTCAATATAAACAAAAATATAAAATAAGAATGGTCACTTTAATTTGTCTCATTTACTGTTTGTAATCAAATTGATAGTGAAATAATACGAATAATGATAAATATTTGTAGTCAATGGTATCCAGTCAAAAACAGATAATATCCCACAAGTGAAATATGAGGAAAAGACAATGTATTTATATAAGTATTAAAAATAATATTTAAACATATTCGGTAAGTAACTTTTGTAGTATTAGTAATTTTTTTTCTTTTTCAGGTTTCTTTCTTCGTTACTTTGACAGAATACAAAAACACCATTTATTTAATTTCCACTAATATATAATATAAACCTTTGATTTCATTTAAATTCATTTTTACTTTTATGTTTCACAATCTTGTATATCATCAAAAAACAAAATGCATGTCACCGTATTGTTTTGCTCCGAAACATAATGTATTCAAAAGTTTTCCTCAAACGAAGCCAAAGAATTTTAATATACTGTATAAGGATATTTTCAGGACATTGTCCACAAGAAAATGGTAAATAAAGAAGTGATTATTAATACACTCTATAAATTTTTATCATTAGAATACAGAAGTGAATAATGCACTGTATTAACTAGTGAATAATACTCGATCGATAAACTTGTATTTGTGGCTCTAAACACTTGTATTTGTAGAAAAACGAAGTGATTAATATGCTCTATAAACTTGTAGTTGTAGAATAACGAAGTGATAAATATGCTCTATAAACTTGTATTTGTAGAATAACGAAGTGATAAATATGCTCTATAAACTTGTACATGTATTTGTAAAATAACGAAGTGATAAATATGCTCTATAAACTTGTATTTGTAGAATAACGAAGTGATAAATACGCTTTATAAACTTGTATTTGTAGAATTACGAAGTAATTAAAGGCTCTATAAACTTGTATTTGTAGAATAACGAAGTGATAAATATGCTCTATAAACTTGTATTTGTAGAATAACGAAGTAATTAAAGGTCTATAAACATGTGTAAGTAGAATAACGATTAGTAAACTCTTTAAACTTGTGTAAGTAGAATAAAGAAGTAATAAACTTGTAACTACAGAATGAGGCGTGTATGATTCACTCTAAAAACGTATATCAGTAGAATAAAGAATTAAATAATTCACTCTATATTTATTTGTAGCAATAGATTACACAAGTGAATGAAAAAATACTCAATATAAACTTCTATATAGTATAATAAAGAAGTGAATAATTTACCTCATTAATTTATATTAGTGGTATAAATGAGTGAATAAAACTTGTATTTGGAGAATACCAGATGTAGTACTGTTTATAAGACGTATAGAAATAGGCGTCGGTAAAGAAGCACAACATATTATATGGATATACTATTCTGACATTTATTAACTCAACAATTCACATGCTCATACAGGCAGCGTTATCAAGAGATGACCATATAAATTTATTGACTTCTATTTGACGTCTTTCAAACAGTCAATTATAGAAAAAGAAAGGACACATTTTTATTTATGGACAGGTTAAGCAAACTACATGTATTTATAGTTTATAAATCATTTATTAAATTTTTATTTGGATTTTGTGGTGTATTTCATTCTCTACCACTGACGTCATCTTATAAAACACAGCTGCTAGAAACATTTATAATTTTAGATACATTACTGTAGTTCATGTCCAAAAAATTCGACGTTTATTTCTTTTAGGTCCTGAGAATGCCATTGCCTCGCCTAAAGTTTTTTATTTTGTTGAGCCACAAATTACCCACCCCTGACACGTATGGTCTATGTATATTATCCTTCTCATTCGTCAAATTTTACTTTATTTCCAGGGGGACTGTAGCATTGACAACAAAATTATCAACACTAGCTAGCATACCTATCTCACTAGAGTCAAACTAGGTCATATTGAATAATGAATAAGTGTCACTATTCCATAATATAATTCCCCAAAACGTCCGATTTCAGTGAGAGCAGCTTCTATATTTTGGGGGTTTTACTTCTGTATAGTAATAATCAAAAATAGGTCCTAGGAACGCCACTCCAACAACCTTCAAACATCGTAACGCCATATAACTTGTAGGCCTAAGTCATTACTATATATTTCCGAAATCATCTTGATACCATTTTCAGCACTTCGGATGTCCTTCTTTATATTCTTTGTTCAATAACTATCAGCTCCCTATCTCTTATTTCATATTTGTTGACATTATTATTCAGGGTTCAATGTGGTCTAGATATCACATTATCACATTATCACAGTTAAATATTGGTTTAAGATTTACATTGACCTTATTATGTTATTTTCTCATTTCAATAGATACTAGTTTTATCAATCGTATCATCTGAAAAATATCATTATGGATATTCACCCAAATTACTCCTAACTGAATGTTGTCAAGTTTAACAAAGTACTACACGATTAATATGATCAATAATTAGTAATTGTCCTTTTACTCTTTCGGAATACCTGCTACCGCTCTTAAACTAGGAAATCGTATTACAGACTAATATTTAGATGTTACTATTATCAGAATAATCTCACAAAGCCTTACTTTGAATAAGTGTTACTGTACGAAACATGAAAAATTTCACTTTAAAAATGATAGCAGCTAAAATAGGATTGATGCAGAAGAACCTCTAGGATTAAGGAGTGCTCCATGTATCTTAAGCAGATGCAAAATATGTTCCTTTATATCAGAAACTCATTATTTTTTAAGCAAGTCTAAGAATAAAAGATACCCGATCCAGGAGCGCCTAACATGTGAAAACTCGAATGTAATATATTTAATTTCATGTAAAAATTGTCCTAAACAATATGTCGAAGAAACAAAGAAAATTTTACGCACTGGTTTCAATGCTCACAGATATTAAATTTTAAAAAGACATGCCCGAAATCGACCTAGTCTACTGAAACACAATTCCTTCAATCCAAAGTCCATAAGATTGAAACATTGAATACAGCTAGACATACAGAACTAAATATTCAACATAGTGCGGGCAGAGCTCCCATTCAATATAACTTGTAATAAAGAGAGCAAAATAGTTCATGCCCCTCATAAGAATCTCCAAGAGAAATTTCCCCATGTCATAAGCAGAAAATGATAGTGGCATATACCAAACAATCAGAACTTAAATGATAATCTTGTTCCTAGCAAACTACAATCAATCTGTACATAATAGGTACTCCACTTCTCGCCCATTGGGAAGTTATTATATTTTCCTAATTTCAGAAAAGAACAGAAGAAAACCATCCAACCAATCAAGACCCTTTATCCCAATTTCTCAATAAAATATTTGTTCCCTGCATGGCCTGTACTTCTGGGAGAAGCAATCGCTCCCTTCCCCGAAATTTAATTTTAATACAAAAAACAAGCTGCCATTTATCAAAAATGACAAGGCATATTTCAAGTGAGCGAGCAACTTTCAGGTTTTTCTTTTTTTGATATCCTAATAACT
This sequence comes from Nipponacmea schrenckii, assembly GCA_030562195.1. NCBI lineage: Eukaryota > Metazoa > Mollusca > Gastropoda > Lottiidae > Nipponacmea > Nipponacmea schrenckii. The sequence goes on along the minus strand of CM060200.1, from coordinate 35,660,280 downwards.
ATTCCTCTCTTTTTCAGACATGGCTGAAAAACATCGACGGAGGATCGGACAATGGAGGTGTGCAACAGTAACTCTTTTACTAGTGTGTGCTGTACTTATAATAACTGTAATGGCAATAGCTATTATCAAAAACAGACATTTGGAAGAAAGGTGGGCACCGCCATGTGGACAAGATGACAATGTTATAGATCTCTCTGAACCATCTGAACCTGGTATTTTTAATGATCTCACTACCTCCGAACTGAGATCTATCCGACAATATCTACAATCAGCTAAAGATCTTAATTTGGCCTCGGCTGAAAAATCAACAATTGACAAAAGTTTTATTTATACAGCAGATCTGTTCATGCCATCAAAACAAAACATGTTGTTTCATCTAGAGATGGACATAGAGAAACCTGTAAGGGAAGCAAGGGTAATTATATTCCGTGGTGACCTCAAACCAGCCATTGTCCAGGAATATATAGTAGGTCCGCTTCCAAAACCAGAATACCATTATATGCTAAAATCCAATTCACAGAAGAACCCTATACCTGATGCATTCAAACCACTTTCTATATCAGAATTAGATGCAGTTATGCACAAGTTCTTAAAAGATATCAATTGGCAGTTATCAAGAATATTGCAAGAAAGTTATGACGCAGCTTTCCTAGAATGCGATCTTAAATGCTTGAAACTTATTCCAATTCCGTTGTCACCAGAGCTTAGCAAGGCACCTGCCAGAAAGCTTCTCTTCCAAGCCTTTTATGATGTTAAGTATTATTCTTTATTTCCATTGGACCTAATGTTTCTGTTTCATTTGAATGGTACTGATAATTCGAGCTTCTATTTGGACCAGATCGTGTATGCTGACCAAATATTCAATTCCGTTAAAGAGTTGCAGCATAGATATATTGAGGGGGCAATCCAGAAAACTGCTGTCTCTTTCCCAGTGCCTGATTCCAGACCTTTTACTGATTTGGAAGGCGAAGGTGCAGACTGGCATAATTCTAAACGGAAACCGAGATTAGTGGAACCCGATGGACATAGATATAGCATTCATCACCAACAAATTAGGTACATGAATTGGAACTTCCATTATAGGCTATCAACTCTAACCGGACCCGCATTGTATGATGTTAATTTTGGAAAAGAGCGCATTGCGTTTGAAATAAGTCTGCAGGAAATAGCGGCCCATTATTCCTCTTCAAGTACAGGCGCAAAAGCAGCTAATTTTGTTCATGGCAGTCTTTTGTTAGGAACCCAAGCTAAATCCCTTATTCCAGGCACCGATTGTCCAGAAACTGCAACCTTTATAAAAAGTTCTTTTATGGCTGAGAAGTCAAGTGAACCATATACCATTGAACGATCCATCTGTCTATTCGAACTGAATTCAGGGACTCTGTTACGTCGTCATCTTGCGTACACAGCTAGAGAAGGGGGATTCTATGACGGAATGGCTGATTCATCTTTAGTTTTAAGGACAGTTTTAGCCCTTTCTAATCATGACTACATAATTGACTATATATTTCACCAAAATGGCGTCTTAGAAACACAAGTGACCCCTGCTGGCTATCTCCGAGGTATGTTTTATTCTGATCACCAAGAGCGTTATGGATACCAACTAACTGATCACCTAGCCGGCGTCATACAGCAACAGTTGTTCCACTTCAAAGTTGACCTGGATGTGTTTGGTACTTCAAATCGCTATCAGACTCTCAAAGTTCAATCCAAAAGAAATGCAAATGATGGTAGACCATTTTCGCAATTGATGTACAAGTACGATCTCAAACAGACTGAAATGGAGGCAACATTCTCAAACGATAGAAATGTTCCCACATATCATTTATTTTATAATAACCGTAAGAAAACTGAGCATCATGTACCACGGGCAATCAGAGTTGACTTGGGCGGATCACCCGTACAAATTGCACAAGAAACACCATTATCATGGTCATATTACCAGATAGCTGTTACTAAATTTAAGGCTGATGAACGATCGAGTAGTTCACCTTACGCCGCCTTCGATTCCATAGATCCAGTTGTAAACTTCTCCAAGTACATCGAGGATAATGACAATCTCATTGATAAGGTAAGGTCATATTCAGCCTTCAAGTAGTCTATATTCAATGAATGATTCCCCTTTATTAATCAACGTGATTTTTCAATCAAAACTAAATTTATGAGAACCCATTTCATATTCTTTGTAACCTGGTTTCGAATGCAAAATAATCTTTGAAATATTGATTTAGAACAGTGGGTTGAAATTCCATTACTACTTAATTACGGTTTATTATGTTTTGTTATTGACCAGCAAGGAATTTCCCGTGTACCAGCAACTGCACGCACTTTTACAATTCTAAGGTCCCTATCCTACTACCCCCTTCACCAAGCGAAACTGTCTATCATTCAAAATTATTTATGTTATGTCATTTTTCAGGATTTGGTACTATGGATAACTATGGGTGTCTATAATATACCACATTCAGAAGAATTACCCTTAATCTCGACAGTCAACAAACACCGTAGTTTTTATCTCATACCATTTAATTACTTTCCATCGGATCCATCTCGATCGTCCAAAGACTCTGTTCGTGCTGTACACAATGATACCAGCAGACTAGACGAGGGGGTTCGATTTCTTGTGGATGATTCACAATCGTATCAGAGATGTATCATGAACGAACTCAATCTGACAACGGTTGTTGATAAGTCTGATAGTGTATTAGAAACAGAACATATCAGAACAATTTTATAAGTCTATCTACATTTTTGAATACCTCAGTTTGGAAGAAACGAGTAGTTGTGGTCTTTGTGTTGGTTTATTCCAAGAGTAGTTTCTGCATTAAACCTGAACGCACAAGCGGAAATGTGATGGAGAATACTTCTTCTGCTCAAAAACATTTACCGATATTTGCAACGTTTCTGTACAACAACATGAATGAAATGATTGGAAATTTTCACAGGAAATCAGCATTTTTTTTTATTTGCGTTCAGGTTTCACGAAGATCTAATTCTACTGAGTTTTGTGTTTGTGTCTGTATTTGTTTCTGAGTAACAAGGCTGGGTGACATTTTTTTAGTGGTTATTGAATATATTTGTAGATTATAACTCATAATTTACTCTTGTGTATGCTTTAGAAATTTAGCTTTGACTTCATTCCTAACCCCATTCAACTTTATTTGCTAGTGTTTGTTTATTAAATATAATATTATTTGAGAATTTCATAGTTTGTTGGAGAGTGGAGATTGTTTAGGGCACACAGTTAAACAAACTGTTCCGAGGCTTAGAACATGAATTGGCAAAAAAAAAATTTTTATTTTTATGTATATAGCAAGATACGCCCACTTTAAAATAAAATTGAAATATGTTGTCTCTTTCGTAAGTGCAATAGTCAAAAATCTGTTCATCGAAAAATCGCTTTTTTGAACTTGTTCGAGATCTCATCAATATAAATGATCATAGCAATGTTCATTCAAATCCGATGAAAACAGTAGTCTCTATCGCGTTCACAAGCCAATTTTGACTCGTTTTGACTCAGTCAAGTTCAATAACTCAAAAACCGTTCATCTAACTTCTCTGTCCGAGATTTCATTAATATAAATGATCACAGCAAGTTTCATTCAAATCCGATCACAGCAAGTTTCATTCAAATCCCACGAAAACAGTATTCTCTATCGCGTTCAAAAGCAATTGTGGACGGACCGACGAACGGACGGACAGGGGTGACGACAATATACGACCACATTATAATGTGGGCGTATAAAACGGTCGCTAAATAAAGGTGGTCTCTTATGAGAGGATCTGGTCAACTGCTAGACCGTTTTGTTTTGACATTGAAATGAAAAGATTAATATACATGTACAGTAAATCATCCATTAATGAATGTATGTGAGTTTCAATGAACCGAACTGGCGATAAAAAAAGGTTTTTCTAAATATTTACAGTAAAAACATAACAGTATATTAAAGGGCTAATAGCCGTAAGAAGAAAATAAATTTTTAATTTCACTCAACCTTGACAATTAACAGTATATATCCATCAGTGGACTCTTCTGGTGTCATAAATATACATGTACATCAAAATCCCTCTATAACCCGATAAGTCCACAAGATCAAGTAGTTAATAATAAAACGGTTAATACTACATTAAGCGATTTTCAAATTGTAATTATGAAGAGAAGTAACTTTAACATATGGTTTTCCCGCGTCCTAGACCTCAACTTGTTTGTATACACCGTAGAATGATTGCCATAGCGCGCTTGTGCAAGGATGCTTTAGCGCTGATTTCCCAGAAGATTTTATTCTCAAACTGAAAGGAATCGTCGCTTGCTCACTTTTTTTTGATGAATTCCGAATATAGTTTTATTGTCGCGTTTTGAAAATTTATCAAGTGTGGGATACATACTTTTTAAACCAATAGTCAATATTAAACACAAATAATAGACTATGGACGAGTGTATTCTAACGGCTATTACCCCTTTAAAATGATCTGTTCCAGCATTCATGCGTGGTGTTGATCTTTTGAAATGCGATAGTTAACAGCCAATATTTGCCATTTTACTTATTAGTACCTTGACATCCACTCGCCATCTCAGTAACATCACTAAAACTACAGAAAGCATTATGTACAAACACAGGTCAGTATATTTTTACGATAGATTGAAAGTTTCACACAAGATGGAAATTTTTTATTATAACGTTTTACAAGAAGCAGGTTTTTATTTTCACGTCTGCTTTAAGAACAGCGTTGAATAAAGCGTTGAAATTTCACTTTAAACACAAAAAACGAAAAAAAAGAAACATCTAACTTTACAAAGATAACAACTTAGGTTCACAAGTCCTTTCTACAAGCTGGTCCTTGGCCAAAACTCTTATCCGTACCCAATTACAGATGTGTGAACTGGAATAATGAGTGAAGATGACTTAATCAATGTCACCGGTCCTTTCGATATTAGAACCGACGTCCGATAATTTCATTCAGTATTCTATAATATGGAATGCCAGAACGGAAAAAATGAAAGCAAAACTTCCCTGTCGCGTAAGCATTAATAACAAAAAAAAATTGAATGTTATGATGGATTTATTTTTTAATTAATTATAAATAATGCTAGAGATTGTGCTATATAATTACACGTATTCATGTATATTTAAAAATTTACGAACTACATGTACATGCATAGTCTCAAAATACGCGCCTTCTGGTATCTCGATTCCTTTCAACAAATCACTTTACAATTTTGACAGGATCAATAGCCATGAGCAGTTCTTTATGAATTTCGGTCACCATGACGTAATTTAGACGATCCCGATTCATGGTAATCCGTAAATAGGTTTTAATTATCCTCAAAATTGCTGAAGACACGTTCGGCAGTGCAAAATCTTAACGAGTCGTGCTACATTGGGGAACAGTTTCCGTACATCGGGAGCCATTTCAACGAATACTTCACGAGTGTATTCGAGATTTCCCACGGAAAACTGTAGATGAAAAAAAAAGTTCCTCCTTCAAATCATCCGATAGTTCTGGATATTTCAGTGAAATTGGTGGGGTCAGATCCTGTTATCAGCACCGAACACAATTCACTGTATCTTTTTTTCAAGTTTTGCACAGCAGCATCTATCATTTTGAAAAAATCAGGGCGGTATACACCACTGACTGATGACACTGATGCAGTAGGGTCTCCTCCACCGAGACGCATAGTAACCTTGCATTTTCGTGGAAGGGCAAATTCGTACAGATCAAGATCTATTATATCAGTATCCACCATTGATACTATTTGCGCAAACTTTTCCTCATCCCGCAAGTTCAAAATTTTTATCAGTCCTGCACCTAAGAGCATTCCGGAAACAGACTGATCCTTTCCCTGCAAGTTGCGATTGAAACTTTCCAAGCACCGTAAAATAGGCAGAGAAGCTCATAAACCAAACATTGTCTTTGGATTCATGAAGTTGGATAGAAGGCCGGTAGCCTGGGCCGCCACATCTGTTCCAAATGTCATCGCTGTCTGTTGCAATTATTTGCTGCAGGTTTCCGAGTTAGCCAGCGGGTTGGACATATTGGTTTGAGCGAATTTGGAGATTGTACACCCATCTGACAACAGATTAAAGTGACTCTTGACTCTTGCTATTTCATCCACAATATCCTTTGAGGTGTAATCGGTCGTCCAACACAACCATGTAGCGAACTTTTCGTCATCTTCAGCTCTCAATTTAAGCTGATTTTTAAACTTCCCTTCGTTATCACACTTAGCCTACCGCGCAAAGGCATTCCTTCCGTCAAAAATTATCACAGCGATGTTCTAATTATAACTAGTGTTCGCGTTTTGCCTGTTGATCTGAGTAACGATGTCAGTTTTATTAATATTCAATAATTGCTCGCGAACATCACAATGCATCTGTGAGTCTCCATAAGCTTTGGATTTCGCCATTGCTTTTCTTCCAATTATATAAACCACCTTCACGAAATGTTTCCTCCTGCCGATAATTCTTCACATCAATAAGGGGGGTTGTCGCAACTATAAGTATATACATGGGGGAATGGGGTGGATATAAGGTGTGAAATGGCAGGAAATAAATAGCTGTTTCTGTTCTGACTAAGGAATGACATCAGGGAAATAAAGTAGAAGACTTTATGGACATCAAGTAATCCGTAGGCAGACTCGAACGGCGAGTAAATCAAATGACTTTACATCGGAATAGCATAGCAGACCTTAGTACAACCATTAGAGATTATGAAGACACAGACCTATTAACAAACCCATTGAGTTCAACACTATTGGTATGTAAAGATTCAAGAAAAGAGACTGAAATGATGACAGAAATATTTAATCACATATGTACACTAACAATGATCCATTGTAACGCGTAAAACTTAAGTCTAGGCTAGCCTACCGAATCAAACACACGTCAGTTTGTTTACATTTTATTAGTTCACTCATCGCAGAACAACTTTTCATTTTCCTGTCCAAATAATTTCACTAAATCACACTTTTTTCGTAAGATACATTTCACTATTCCATCAGGATTAATATTCATAGAGTCGAGGTCTATAGGTGTCGTTCGCTTTTCATTTATTAAAAGAAGATAAATTAAATACAGAAATCATTCACGGTCCTCCATGTTGGATTTACCGTCGTCTGCGTAAGTCAATAACCTCGTTTGTAAATGAGTCTTTCCATGTTGATGCACTTACTATAATTTGCGCTTTCGGCGAAACTGAATCCATTATTGTCCTTAGGACCATATTCAGTGGTAATTCTTGACTTTGAGATATTCCATTGCTGTAAATTATCATGAATTGTTGACCTATTCATCCTTCGACTATCAAACGCAAACTATGTCAATAGTCATTCGCCTTCACTAAACTTCACGTAGAATGATAATGCCTAGATAGAACCAGTGTCATTTAAAGTTAACTTCCCACTTGAGAAATATCAGATAAACATATCACGATCTTATCCTGTCCATTCTAATAATGCCATGTCATTGTAATCTATTTTGATGATTGTGTTCATTTTGATTATTTGTTTATTTGAGGCTTGGTCTGAACATAGAACTGTATACTGTCAGTATACAGTTCTATGGTCTGAAGTGGAGTCCAGTTGGGTCAGAAAAAGCGCAATCATTTATTGGTTAATAACGTCACGCGGTAAAAAGCGCAAAAGCTCATTGGCTACTATAGCATCTATATGGGACCAAGGTCGTTCAAGATGGCAGTTGACGCCAAGACGTCTTTCTGTGAACGTTGTTGAATTAAGAGTATTCATAAGGCTAAGGTGAGGAAATGATAATGTATGATATTAAGTTGGACGGTCAAAGTGAATGCCTGGCCACGGTAGTAGTACAAGTCCCAACATATATACCTCTTATAAATAAACTAGCACCAGGAAACATCGTTGTTACAGTAATAGTCCTAGTCCATGGGAATGACAGACGAGCATACATGGGTTCACGGGTCCTGAGGGTTACGTCAATCTGAACTAAGGAGAGGCGCCAGGAGAGTAAGGCGTTGACAACGCATGGCCCGAGTTGAATAGTTAGGAATATTACAGATTACCAATAAATGAAACCGAGGAATTATTGTGCCCACGTTTAGTCTGCTGCTTCGACCCTTAGAAACCCGAAAGAAAGGAAGCTCAGGAACATGGAGTTTTCTGTAAGTGGGCTGTCCTGACAAGCGTTCGCCAACAGCATTCGACAGGTGCACCCATTGGCTTACAATATCATAGTGTATCCACGAAAATTTTCTATACCACTCAACTTTGAACGTGGGCACTCTGGTTGACAGCTGCTGTTTCATAATTAGGGTTCCTCGCAGCGCAGCGTTTCGCGAGGAACACTATTATTTCTGTAACGATTATTATTATTATTATTTTTTTTTTTTTTTTACACATTTGAAATTCTCAAAATCTACTGGTGCGATCTTTACGAAACTTTCATATTTCCTGATAATGTTGTTACAACTTAGATTTTAAATGTAATTTCAGACTTCTGCGCATGCGCGAAGTATGCGATTTTGAATGCGTTTCCATTTTTACAAATGTCGTTTTTTCTCAGCAACTAATCAATGGATTTGAAAAATGATTTCAGATTATACACCGGGCAATGTTAACGCAAAAATAAGCTTCTTTGACTTTTCACTTTTATGCAATTTTTCAATGTCATTTTTTGAATTTGCATATTTTCAAAATTTCAATTTTTTACATTCTCAACATTTTTTTCTTAAAACAACGTTTGCAGATGTATATTGACTTCTTATACAAACTCATACAAACATAATTGTGATAAGTTATCTCCCCTACTAGATAATTGCATAATTGCATAACTGGTCATAACTTTGACAAATATCATTCAATTTGTATAAAAGTGGTGTCAATAGATGCCAAATTTAAATACCTATCTATTGGTACCAAATTTCTTGCCATATGTTGACCGGAAGTGACCCGAAAGTAAGAAAAACATCATTTTTTACAATTTTTTGATACTTAAATTGCTACTAGTCTTTGGATTAAATTCAAAACCAAAAAAGCATTATTGTATTAAATAATACATTTATTTTACTAACTTTTGCTCGAAGGGAATTTTGAAATTTTTTTTTCGTTTTTGAGAAAATTGAGTTTAAAGTTGAGTAACGTTATAAGATTTACTATTGCTGTTGGGGTTATATCAGATGACCTTGAAATTCTCAAAATCTACCGGTGCGATCTTTACGAAACTTGAGTGGAACACTGTCACGCAATATTACTGGAAGTGAACTTAATTTGAATGGCAACACATGAATTGTTAAAGAGTTCTAATATCACTTGATTTTGTTAACATTTAGACATATGTTAACTTTTTAAATAAAACCTTTAAGAGGAACCCTTCAGTACTGCAACGCAGTTCTAGTAAAACTTGTGTCTGTCGGCTGGTTTGCTGTATCTCCCATTTCAGGCATTTAACTCGCCACGACTAGGGCGTCAGACGTTGGAGAAACTGATATCATTGAAATTTTCGAAGGCTGCAAAGAATCTGATAATGAAAAAGAAAGATTCATCCAACACAAGACTACATATTACAAACATTATGTCACATAACTTTGGAAATGTCGAAATAAACATTATAACCCTTTTATATGAATATGAGTATTGTAGGAAATAAAACAATAAAATTATGCACTGATTACAAAGATCCACAATACAACAGGCTTGCAAAGTAACATTTGATCTATTTTTCACTACAGTGACATCATAATGCTTTTTATATTGCAGTTATAAATAGTTTAACTCTTTATCAGTAAACAAAGAAATAAATTAGGAAAATTATGAACTTATGAACATGTGATTTCTTGAGTAAACTGCCTTGCGAGATCACGTGGTTTAATTGTAGAATATTCCACGACATGGAGCTATGAAAACCTTTATACATATGCTTAATAACACATAATAACCTAACAATAACTATTTATCTTAATTTAAGATCTTTGATTTCTCTTTTTACGGGCGATGAGATAACACAACAATTATTTCAATATGGCATGCAGATGAAAAATTGGATAACTGCGCATAACAAATTGTGTGCATAATAGGACGTCGTTGTAGTCAATTAAATGAAGGAATTGAATTTTCGTTAATTGCTGTTTTTCTGTTTTTCTTGCCCATGAGACCTATTATCCAAGACAATATTAAAATTGAGTGTGATAAAAATATAAAAAACTGTCTGTCCCGCAACGGTTATGGTAGTTAACCTTAGTGTTTATCTCTCTCAATTCTTATAGCGAGTTAGTCAACAATGCTCTATAAAAGATACTGTTTGACCTTGACACGAGGGATTCGTTGTTTGCATTGTTTATGTAGGACTATAAGATATTAGATACTGATTAGGAAGGACGCAATGGCTGGGGATGCTAAACGGGATACTCGATATTCGTAAGTTTCTATTATTATATAATTCGTCAGTACTGTAAAGTTTTAAAGTATGATTCGATCGCGTTAAATGTTTGTAATGAGATCACCCTTAAACCGCTCTGAATTTAGAACCTCTGTACTATTTTTGGCCATTCTAAATCTTCGACTTCTTGGCTGCAGGAATAGTTACTGTATTACAAGTATCCTAGATGCATTACTAACATCCGGAAACTGAAACCTTACTGCATTTTTAAATTATCGTCTGCATAAAAAATATCTTGTTTGCATTACAAATTTATTATTTACAAAGGTGTAGTTAGCCCGATTCCGGGCCAAGTGTGGTGTAACCTCCCGGCCGATTTCAAGTTAGTACCAAAGTCCACCAGATCAATTCTCGATTAGAGACACTGGCTTGTTTATACTTTCATCTTACCATCTTTATCCCTCTGCAGTGAGATTATTGACCTATATTGTCTCCCTGGTTACCCTTTTTATTAAATTATCCCAAGGATGACCCCTATTGAAAATCAGCGAAATAAGAAAAATATTTAGTTAATATGAGTTATTGCCCTTTTTTTGAAAACGTGTTCAATTTTTGCTCGCAAACGCTCTAGAAAAGCACAATTCTTGATGGATTTTGAAACTTGGCATGAATATTTGTTAGCGTTCAAGGCTGAAACATATTTAGTATCAGTTACTGCCATTGTTTTTTAAAACGCGTTCATTGATTAGCTAGTTAAAGGGGCCCAGGCTTGATTTTTATGTGTCGTTTTGGGTCTTTGTTACATTTAAACAGTCCTCAGAAATATTCAAGCTCTGAGAAAATCGCAAAATACCTTGAAATATGCCTCAAACAAAAAATTTCACTTTTCATTTTTTTTCCGTGCTGTACGCGGCTGGTCTCCAGTCAGTCTGAAACTTGTGTGTCCTGTTGACAAAGTCTATAATTGAAAAATGCGTTGTAGTCTGTTTATATAGATGACCGCTATTGCACGACGGGAAGGATAACTCTTTGATTATCAAGACGAACCGTTTTCCAATATGGCGGGACGTTCGTAATTTCTTAAGTCATTATGATTTTTCAAACACGAATAATTATGGATACACATGGATTTGAAGGCTCAAATTTCAAAGGTAAGCTCTGTAGACCATTTCTGATTAGCTAACTAAAAGATTTCATGTGTTTGAGGCTGTCGGATGATTGTCCGAAACAAAAAAAGCCTGGGCTCCTTTAACACTTATCAAGGCACAATTCTTTGCTGATTATTATTAACTGTTCAACGATGTACCCTGTTGAAAATAAAAATATAGAAAATATTTTATATGAATTATTGCCCCTGTTCTTCAAAACTCGGTCGAGTTTGGTTCTTTAACACTCCACAAGGCACAATTCTTACAGATTTTGACGAAACTTGCTTAATTTGTTTATTATCACCCAAATACGAAGGCTATTGAAAATCTAAAATAACAAACATGTATATGAGGTATTGTCTTGTAAGAAGGTACAATTGTTGACAGATTTTAATGAAACATGGTCACGAGTTATGGCTTCAAAGCATCTGTTTAGCATCCTTAGAATAATTGGTCTGAATAATCTGTAGTTTAATATCTCATTCCAAATTGCATCACTAACGGGTAAACCGGGTATCACTGTATATATTGTGGGACCATAACCTGGTCGCGTAGATTAGAAAGAGCGCCTGAGACCCTTGTACAAATAAATGACAGAAGAATAGATTTGACTTAAAAGTCGGTGATTTGCGTTCAGATCTTTAATTCCCCATGCCCAAAAGTGTCATTACATACACAAGTATCATTTTCTCTTAACGTACGGTTATAACAATGACAATGGAAGTAGCTGACCTCAAGCGATTTGATGCCCAAGTTAAATCCTGATGCCTCGACCCAGGTTGGTTTTAACCTCTGTCGCCTGACTGTTTTTGAAGGCCAGATGATCAAGTCTAGTTAACTCTGATTCTTTATGAAGACATCCGACGATTTTAACCTGTATCTCATTTAGGTACCAATGCAGTGCGTCTCACATTTGACACAGGGGTGATAGGTTGCATTTCAAAGTCATTGTGGTTTTACGAAAAGTGAAAACATTTAAAGTTCGGATGCATAATTTGATAACTTTCGGTATTAAAAAAGAGGTAGCAGTCGGTAGTAAAATGTTAATTATTGAATGGCTGAAAATTCAAAAGTGAAATTCGCACTACAGAAATAACTATATTCAATATCAAAATCCTTTCGAGCAACAATTAAAAAACCCAGAAAAACAAAACGAAAAAGCAAAGAAAAACATTTTATAAATTGAATCGTTACCTGAAATAAAATCCCCAGACAACGCTTGAGCAATTAATTCACCATGACACTTTCTAAAAAAAAAATAGGACATTTCAAGATGGCATCTGATTCGATATTTTATTTAAGAAATGAACGATGGACCCACTGCAGTTACGGTGATATGAATACATTGGGCACGGTGCTAAATCCAACGAAGTTAAATAAATGTTAATCTCACACGGATGTGCCACGCCCTTCCACAAAATATTGTTATATCCATTATGACCTGCAAAATGGTGAATATTCAAATTTCCAAGCATTTACGATCATACCATCAAGAGATATATTCAACGTTTTAAAAATGTCGGTAGTAAATAGGCATCGCCAAATTACGCACAGTTACTATAGAAAGCAATCTAATTTTTCAAATTTCAAAAGCCGCAATTTTGATCAAAATATAAAGTGTGGTATTTGTTTTAAAAGGTGAGATGACACACATTAAGAATATACAAGAAATATTGTCGTATGTTAATTAGGTCATGTGACAGAGTCTTCAAAGTTAAAATTCGCGGCTGTAGAATGAAGGGTTGATGTTGCACGTCCACAATGGTGACATATTTGGATAGATCTCATAAAAAGCAACAACTTGTGTGCAGGTCAAAAGGTCACAAAATGCATAGGTCACAAGAAATGAGCCTTGACAGTTTTGGGAGTTTTTTTCAAAAATTCAACAGGAAATAACTAAAATTTGAAATCGAAAAAAAAATTCAAATATCTGTTAAATCCCATTTGTTCAAATTTCAACTTTAGAAACAAATGACGTCAAAACCGGAAGTCATATCGAAATTTTGAAAATAGATTTTTGGTTGCAATTAAAATGTCTATCTACTTGTAAGTTTTCAGATCGATCGAATTAAAATTGTAGAAGTTGGAAAGGAGTTAAAAAGCGTTGTTGGTCCGGTGAAAATCGACACCTTAAATTTACGCACAGTTTCTATAGAAAGAAATCCAAAATTTTCAAATTTCAAAAGCCGCAATTTTGATCAAAATATCAAGTGTGATATATTTCTAGAAAGGTGAGATACGCACTTAAGAATACACAAGCAATATTGTCATATGATCATTAAGTCACGTGACAGAGCTCTTCAAAGTTAAAATTTGCGATTTTCAAGTGTCTGTAGAATGAAAGGTTGATGTTGCACGTCAGCGATGTTGGTATATTTGGATAGATCTCACGAAATGCAACAACATTCGTGAAGGTCACAAGGTCACAAAAGGTCAAGGTCACAAGATATGAGTCTTGACAGTTTTGGGAGTTTTTTTCAAAATTCAACAGGAAATAACTAAAATTTGAAATCGAAATTCAAAAATCGGCTCCAACACGACTGTGAGGAATTATTCAATGATTAAAAATACATGAAAATAATACAAATCGGAGAAAACCCTGATCCCAAAAAGTACTTTTATAGAGAAATTAGGCATATCAAGATGGCGGCTAGTCCGATGAATCTGGGACAAATTTTATTAATGAATAATTATTCTTTTATTACTAATACCATATGTCAGAAAGAAATTTTCAAATATCTATTAAATTCCGGAAGTAAAAATTTCAACTTAAGAAGCAAATGACGTCACAACCGGAAGTGATATCGAAATTTTGAAAAATGAATTTTGTTTGCAATAAAATTGTCTAGTAAGTTTTCAATTCGATCGAAATAAAATTGTAGAAATTAAAAAAACACAAAAATTTAAATTAATAAAGTCAGCGATACCTCTGATGGGAGATATGGTTAGTGGCATTGGTAGATTGTGTGATAGGAGGTATTCCAGATGGAATGGGTGGGTATGGTATGATGGGAGGTATGCTAGTTGAAATGGGTGGGTATGGTATGATGGGAGTTATGCTAGTTGAAATGAGTGGGTATGGTGTGATGGGAGGTATGCATGGTGGAATTGGTAAATTGTATGCTAGGCTAGTTGTAATGGGTGGGTATGGTATGATATGAGGTATGCTAGTTGAAATGGGTGGGTATGGTATGGTGGGAGGTATGCTAGTTGTAATGGATGGGTATGGTATGATGGGGGTATGCTAGTTGGAATGGGTGGGTATGGTATGATGGGTGGTATGCTAGTTGGAATGGATGGGTATAGTATGATTGGAGATATGGTTAGTGTGGGTATGGTGTGATGGGAGGTATGCATGTTGGAATTGGTAGATTGTATGCTAGGCCTGTTGCAATGGGTGGGTATGGTATGATATGAAGTATGCTAGTTGTAATGGGCGGGTATGGTATGATGGGAGGTATGCTAGTTGAAATGGATGGGTATGGTATGATGGGAGGTATGCTAGTTGGAATGTATGGGTATGGTGTGATGGGTGGTATGCTTAGTGGAATTGGTAGATTGTATGTTAGGCCAGTTGGAATGGGTGGGTATGGTATGATGGGTGGTATGCTTAGTGGAATTGGTAGATTGTATGTTCGGCCAGTTGGAATGGGCGGGTATGGTATGATGGGAGGTATGCTAGTTTTAATGGATTAATATGGTATGTTGTAATGGTTGGGTATGATGGGAGGTATGTTAGTTGGAATGAGTGGGTATAGTATGATACTCACTTGAAAATTCAAGTTACTAACTTGAAAATTCAAGTTACTAACTTGAAAAATCAAGATACTAACTTGAAAATTCAAGATACTAACTTGAAAAATCAAGATACTAACTTGAAAATTCAAGATACTTACTTGAAAAATCAAGATACTAACTTAAAAATTTAAGTTATTAACTTGAAAATTCAAGTTACTAAGTTGAAAATTGCAGATACTATTTTGAAAATTCAAGTTACTAACTTGAAAATTTAAAAAAAAAAAAAAAAATTGAATGGCCCCAATACGCCTCCGTAATGATATATCCAGTTTTCACGTTGACGAATAAAAAAATACTTAAAAAAAAACAAAACAAGATACACGCTATAATATATGCGACAAAAGACAAAAACAGTTGTTTTGATATATTAGCAGACATAGTATGTAAACAAGTTGCCCTAAATAATAGGATTGTAAAATCAAGTTTGTTATATGTAGAATGTGTATCATCAAAAATTTAACTACATACACATATTATGTCTTTATTATTCTTGTAAAGTGCTAATATACAACTATTTAGAAGGTAACCTAAAACTGTCTTAATTGCATATCTCTACCGATTTACGACAAATTCACATGAAGACATAGACAAAACATGAATCATTACAATAAAAGTACTAACCAATCGAAACACTGTGAGAAGTGTGTTGACAATATTGAACTTTGATTATCCCATCAGGTCTTGGTCTCAGGGTTGTCACTATAGAAAATTTAAGACATTTTTGTTTATTCTTTCAGGAGTATATCAGGGAAAGGCAGTGGAAGAAAATGGATGATCATTAGTATTTTCTTCGGACTCTTAGCACTTGGGCTACTTGTTGCCCTTCTGGTTGTTATTTTTAAAATAAGGCATACCAATTTAAAAACAAATGATATATGTGAAGGTGATGAGTCTATCGACGTTTCTGAATCTCCAGATCCAGGAGTCTTCCATGACCTAACGACGTCCGAGTTACGTTCTTTACAGGATTACCTCTATAACGCCAAGGATTTGAATCTAGTTCGACCGTCCGAAGCAGTTACTAATTCTAGTTATATTTACCTTACTGATTTGCTTCCTTTAGATAAGACCGAGGTATTGAGGTATTTGGATAATAATGGTCCTAAACCAATAAGAAAAGCTAGAGTTATTATCTTTAGAGGTGACTTGACCCCTCCTATTGTACAGGAATACATTGTAGAACCTTTTCCCAAACCATCAAGACATCGCCTGTTTTCAATCTCAACTCGACCTGATACAATACCGTACGCTTATAGACCAATTGGTATTGTAGAATTTACAGAGATATATAAGCTTTTGTTGGATTTGGATAACACATTAGGATCCATATTGAAAGAAAGTTACGACGCTACCATTTCAAACTGCGGTGATAAATGCCTCACTTTTTATCCGCACCCGGTGTCATCGGCAATCTTACAAAAAGATGTACGCAAATTGTGGTTCGAAGCTTGTCATAACGCACCATATTATATGCTTCATCCTGTAGATTTTGCTGTTTTGGTGAACGTTGACGGCTCTGATGCATCAAAATACCATGTCGAAAAAATCATCTACAAGAAAGAGTCGTTTGACACTGCAGAAGATCTGAAAACTAAATATTATGACGGTAGCATGGTTACAAAAACTAAATTAAACTTTCCGGAAATCAATAAGAACTTATTTTCTAACTTGGATTACAAAGGAGACGAAACGAAGAAAGCAAAGCGTGCACCATTTCTAGTTGAACCTGATGGCAAACGATATGAAATTAAATACAGACAAGTCAAATATATGGATTGGAAGTTTGACTTTAGGATGTCTCCATTAACAGGTCCTCAAATTTACAATATCATGTATGGTAATGATAGAATTGCGTACGAAGTTGGTCTTCAGGAGATCATAGTCTTTTATTCTGGAGCCAATCCTGCAACACGAATGACCGACTTTGTTGATAGTGGGGCCCTCATTGGAACTCATTCCAAAAGCCTAATTCCTGGAGCAGATTGTCCTGAAACGGCTACATTCATTTCGGCTACCTTTCTTAGCGAGGTGACCGAAGAACCTCATACAAACGAACGAGCTTTTTGTATATTTGAACAGAACACAGGGGTTCCACTTAAACGCCATTTATCTTACGGAATATCCGAAGGTGGTTTTTATGGTGGTGTTATGGATAATGTTTTAATTCTTAGAACAATTTTAACCATTGTAAACTATGACTATATATTTGACTTCATTTTCCATCAAAATGGCGCGATGGAAGTAAGAGCTGTTTCCACTGGATATATTTATACCACATTTCACTCTCCCGAAGAAGATAAATATGGATTTAAATTGAATAAAAATATATTAGGAAATATGCACCACCATAATTTTCACTTTAAAGCAGATCTTGACGTACTAGGTACAAGCAATAGATACGAAACACTCGATATCCTGACTGAAGATGCCGATAACAGCATGTGGACGGGAATCGCAGGCGATGTATATAATCAGATATACTACAAACGAAATCTGAAAAATACAGAGCGAGAAGCAGCTTACAAATATAATTTTGATTCACCAAAGTACCACATTATTCATAATAATGGCAAAAAAACTAGATATGACGCACCGAGGGCTTACAGGATACATCTAAATGGAATGTCAAAGCAGACGTTGAAAGAAGATCAAGGTAACGAAGGTACCGTTAAATGGGCCAGATACCAAATGGCAGTAACTAAATATAAAAAAGATGAATTTGGAAGTAGTTCACCATACAAGATGTTTGATGCTAGATCACCTATTGTAGATTTTAAAACATTCATTGACGATGATGAAAATATCGTAGATGAGGTAAGTGTAAAATAATTGGAAAACCATGCCACCCGTTTATAATACAATTATAGTAATATAAATAGGCGAAATATTTCCGATCACAAATCAACTATACAGTCTATTATATGAATAAACGTGTCAATATCATAAAAATTGTAATTGTTATCATTATTCGTCTTCGCTCTATCCTTATCATAACGTTTTCATTATCAAGATTGCATTATCACTGTTGTAATTTCATTGTCACTAAGCTAAAAAAAAATTGTGAATAAATCGAAATCTAAAATCTCATTTTCAGGATCTAGTTGTGTGGCTGACAATGGGAGTTCATCATATTCCTCATACTGAAGATCTGCCCATAACACCAACTCCCGGAGCCCATCTCAGTTTCGCTTTGTTACCGTATAACTACTTCGATATGGATCCATCAGTTCGTTCTCCAGATACCATAACAGTAGCGCATAAAGATAAAGCTAAACCAGAGGAAGGTGTTCTTTACCAGTTATACTCGAATGTTACTCACAATACCTGTATGTTACAGCACAAGGATTTCCAATCAGATTATATTTCAAATCCCGATTTAGTTTTACAAAGTAAAAATAAACAAGCCCTATTTTAATCAAATTTATAAACATTAAAATGAAATCAAATTAAGATTTGATAAAATAGCCTTACTTTTATAAAAGATATTGTAGTGGTAGATAAGATTAAGATAAGATAAGTGTTTGTGAATTATGTCCGTGATTTTAATTTTTGACTTTTCGTCAATCGTTTCTATATCATTTAGGTTTGTTTGTCTTCATTGGTTTTTCATCACTATACACATATATTGTAATATTCCGTAATTGATTTGCCTTGTTTATAATTTCTTTCTATACATCTATATTCTGTAGCTTGTTATCAAATGAAAAAAGTATATATACAATATATTATCTTGTTGTTTCAATGTAACTTGCCATGGAAGAAAATAAGCAGGTAATAGTTTCTGCGCCTAAACCAATACCCCATGTTTATCTAAATGTAATCCAATCCTTATTAAAATCCTTTAGTTTAGTTTTCTGATATTTTTTACTCTGGGGTCAACTAACAAATTTACTTCCAAACGCCCTTTGATATTTTGATTAGCGTTTTTCAAAAGTGACTCAGTTTTGTGGGGTTTTCAGATTTTAAGGGATTCTGTTACTTTATGACACCAGGTAAATTCACTGATAATTATACTCATATTTACCATTCTTGAGAACTAGAATTTTACGTTCATGCCAAGACGAATTGTCCTTTTAAGATACACAATAAAGGCGTCGACTACTAATTTCCTTCAGTTTACGCTTTTCGGTACAATTCTAATGTACAAAATTTCATTGCAGATTATTTACTTCAGTCGTAACGTTGTTGTTTACAATAAGCGGCAAGTTAATGGAATTTCATTTGAATTCACTGTTTTAATAAGATCGAATCGTTCTAATTATATTCCAGAGGCCTTTGGCAGTATAAAAGTCTGAAGAATAGACCTCCTATTATAATGCCCTAACATCTTCATTGTGATATTATTGACCTTATTACTCAAAGGGGGGTAATTATAATGATAAAAATACACTGAATAGATGACATCATCACAGACCTTTGTGTCATTTTATAGTTTAACAAACTTTTCATGTTTAATGATTCCTTCCGATACTCCCCGTGGGGTCATTAAAATGGTTCTCTTGACAAGGCTGTTGTCAGTTTGCTATTCGTTTTGTCCTCCAGTCACTTGCCTTCTCTTTCACTTTATTTCAAACGTAATTGAGTTTGTTCTCTGCTCGCAATGTTATTATGGAAAATCCGAAACTCTTTCTCAGTTATTTGTTTTGATATTTCTTCTTTTATTTAAACTTGTAAGCAATTTATTTAAACATTGTTTTGCAGTTCAGCGGAAATAGCCAAATTTGTTGCTGGTCTTATTTTAGACCCATTGTTCCGTCTTCATTAGCCCATAAGGTGCAGAAGAGTAGGATGTAAAATTCCATTCTTTATATTTCATTTCGACCCATTGTTGTCTGCAGTGTATATTGATGTTACCTCCCTTACATTACGCTACAGTCCCCTGCCTTTTTCTCCTTTACCAGACAAAGGGTGGAATACAGTATCAGATATAATTAAATGAAATATAAATAAACAATGAAATAATAGAAAATTTGATCATAATAATATAAAACCTCTAGAGTTACTAGATGCCAGCTGTTCTGTTTATTGGGACGGTCCAGTTTCTTTGACGGTTGCATATATTATGTTCATAATTATATTTGATTATCCTTTGTTACATATTTATAAACAAGCAGAAGAAAAAAGATTTGATTTTTAATGTCAGGAAAAAGACAGTTTCTATCCGTTAGTTTAAATCCGAAAATTTTCAACTTCCTCCCACAAAAAAAACAAAAACAAACTAATTTAACCAACAAAGAGAATGCAAACTGAGAGATGATAAGAATGTGTTACACAAAATGTCAATAAATAACGAAATCGAACTATAGTATAGCTGATGGATAGTTTTTGCAAAAGGTATTAATAAGATTTGTCAATCAATATTCGTGTATAGATGCATGTAAATTTTAAAAATGCTTATAAACTAACTGAATCTTGTCATTTAACCTGGTTGAATGATCTAATGCATTATAATAAGGGAGCTTATCCCAAATAACTCCAAAAGAAAGCCTATTAAAGTATTAGATTGACACTGTGAGATGAATAATACTAGTGTTAATACCTTTAATTGCACACTATTTACTTGACCATCAATTAACGGATGGACATTGAAACCGTTAATTCTTCTAATCACATTAGAACCGAATGGTGTCTGGACTGGACACTGGTCAGTAATGATTAGAACATCATTGTCAGAACAGTCCAGTAAATTTCAATTAAAAACAAACAATATAACTATACCATTGTCTCAAATCTTTAGATCACGTGCAATAAAAGTTGGTATCACAATACTTTGTAGCCTTCTTAGCTAATTTTATCTTAATTGAACCATTTGGTTTGCTCTGAATAGCTTCATCACTTTACATCCTGTGGATTGAACCAGTACAATATTACAACAGCAAAACAATCAATACAAATAATTACAGAAGAGTACATAAAACATACTTATTTCAAGAAATCATAGATGTGGTAACTTGTTGTGTAGGTTATGTATTTTCCTTTTAGGGGAAAAATGGTAATGTGATGTGATATTTTTTTTGATAGGTTTGTAGTTTCTTCCGTTGAATGTAGAAATGGCCCACTTGATCCGTGTACTAATACGAATATGCTCTTCCATCAATGCTCACTATTCTGTGTACGAAGAGTCATCTTTAAAAACTCATTTCAATTCATTTTGAACTGTAACAAACAATGAAATGAAAGTTAACATGAAATTAAGAGGAGAAATTAACACAGACAGATTAGAGAAAAATATTACATCATAGTTAATTGCTTAATGACTGAAATTGAATAATAATTTTCAACATGTAATTTGATCCAAGATTTACTCATTTTTCAAAATATAAACAAATACAAATACAACACACATCGTAAATTACACATTATCACATGTATAGAATAATCACATTCTGTGCTTTTATTGTGTATATGATAACATAGCGTGAATAAAACACATTAGAATGAAAAAGTGTAATGTGGACTATACTCGCTTCATGATTGATTTTTATTTTGTTTAGTTCAACATAATCTTCTATATGTGCAACATCTCTTAGGATAACCGACATTAAAATCTAGTTAGACAATTTCAATAGAGTTTATTTGAAAAGCCTATTCATGAAACCACGTGCCGTTTAAATTAAGCGTTAAATACGCGTGCCCTTCTGGAGGTATCAATAGATCGTAGTCATGACTAACAAGACGTACAGAATATATTTCTTTCACTTATAGTAACTTGACAATCGTGATGATATTTTTTCAAGATTAATGGTGAGAATCGCTGATATTAGAGGTACTGTTTCCCTAGATCTTCATGCTAAAAATAATCTTCAAATTTCGAAGAAGTGAATCGGTTTGAACAATATCATATTTAATGTCCATCATTATCTTAATAGACGCGTTAGATATATCCAGTATGTTATTAGCTTTAAGAGAAACTTTTGAAAAATTAACAAAACATAAAGTGATAATTCCTCACTTTGAAGTCTGTAAAACATTATAGAAAACTTGCCTAGGGGTCCTGTAAAACGCGTTTATTGCTGAATGTTTAAATGTGAAGGAAAATTAGAACTAGCGAGTATAGATAAATTGGTAGTAAAAATATGATTATTTATTTATGTGATAAAATCCCAGAACATGTCTCCATTTTGATTCAGTTAATTAAAAACAATGCAGGAGTTGCTTTTTACGCTCCACTGTCAATAGAACGGTTTATTATTGAATAGAAGCGGGGAGTCGTTACCAGCCGACATTCCACATATGGCCGGTATATTGGCAGAAGTAACGCATGCGCTACATTGAGGAGTTTCTAACGGCAGCAGACTTGGTATGAAATTGGATCACGCGTGTTTATGTTGAGAAGACTTGGCAATCGGTCTGTAGTTTGACTTTTCAAGAACTTTTCATGTGTGATTTGGAGTATAATTCGCTAGAATCATGGATAGAACTATATGGATTATAGGCTGGATTGTGCTTTTTTCTGTTTTGGATATACAATTAACAGAATGTCGTAAGTTTTTTTTTATAACTTTGAAACTTTTTAACCGAAAAAACCAAGTTAATAACTTTTTGAAGTACACACATTTATATATATATATATATTTATGTCAAGTATATATCAGCTTCCGGCCAGATATATTGAGCTGTAACGAGGCTAGGCATAGCATACGTGATTTATTTTTAGAATAAAATTACCTCATCGTAAACGATACACTTTACATTTTCATAGAAAGTAGTAATTCCAAAATAAAAGCATACAAATTAACAAAAAAAAAAAAAAAAAAAAATAAATACAAGTCGTGAGAGTCTGCAGGTCCACAGACATCACTCTGAGACATGGACAGTTTACACTTGCATCCTCTACGAATATTAACAACGGGGATACATGTATGATTGTATCCAAAAAACAAAACAACTACCCATTTCGTTTGACACTTACAAAACTAAACAACTCTTTCGACTTTGTTAATGCATGGTCAGATAGATTACATCCAACGAACCTAGCAGATAATTCACGCCAAAGTTCCGTAGTTTGTTACTGTTACTAAACGTCAGTAGATCTTTCAGACGCTATTAACGGTTTGACCTATCCTAGAAAATATTTGAAGTAATGAATCGGTAATTGAGTAATGGTATTTCACTCAACCTGAATTATTATATATGGTAGTACGTAATTTGGTAGTTCATGTTTGAAAATGTCACCAGAAAGCTTCTAAGTTAAAAACCAAACAAAAAATATCATTCCTTTGAGAGTTCAAATCTGTTAACGTTTGAAGGAACATTAGATGTCTTTTTTTGTATATTATTTTTTTCTTAAGGATTGAGAATATTTGATTAAAATAAGTTGGTCTGTATTTTCAGATTCAACCGTCATTTTATTATTATAGATCAGATGTGGTGGGTATAGTCAGTGTAATAGAATATGATTACTCTTTGGATCAACATATACCATTGGCATACCATTCTTGCTTTCTACTAGCTTTTTCCTTTAAACGACCATTAACAAAATTTCAAGGTTTTGCATTTTTTTTGACTATCTATAAGTATGTCAGGTGCAAAATGATATTTTAGATGACCTATTTTATACCAATATCTCAAAGATTGTATTACAAATAGAAATCAAACAAGGGTATTCTAATGGTGCTGTCCTGTCAAAATTTCCCTCATTGCAACGTACATCGCGTTTTCCATCTAGAACAGAAGAAAGGGACTTGAATTTCACTCTTTGTGGACAATTTTTACGCTAATGTGAGGGACAGCTGAGGACTACTATAACATTTTATTGTGTGATACGTGAACACAATAGGATGACAATTCTATTAACAATGGAGCAGTAACCCAGCCCCTCTCAGTATAATAATATCAAATTGATATTGTTAGACGTATGCTAGGCATGTGGTATTGGTATTATTATAAATAACATGTATTTAATCACCCCTCGAGATTAGTAAACATTAATTAATATTTTGATTAATTACTCTTTAATGAGTCCAGATAAGGTTAAACCCATGGTATATCGTTGCATCTACAAACCACAATATGATAGACAATAACTATTTTAACCCACATTATGTTGTACCATATGAACTCTTTCTTTTGCAATCCGACTTGCTACAGCAATAGCTCTTTCAGCTTCACACCTTCACTTAAGACCCTCAAGACAACAAGCCTTCAACACCTGTGGCTTCCAAAGGGTCCTCTATCGAGGTTTTATGCATTATTATTGAATACTTTTTAAGACAGCTATCTTTAGTACATCTTTTCTTTAAAAAGATATCATAATTCTTAATTTGAATAATATACAGATTACTATATAAATATTGATATGGAATTGTATATGCAAAGATTAATTTTGTTTGTGGACGGTAATCAGTATCAGTACTTATCTGAACTAGCTAATTACAAACTCTGTGTTGTTTGACAATAGCCGGAAATATCTTAAGTACATCTATTTGTATTATATTTTAAAGCATTAGAACATACACTTTAAACTTAGTAAATTTTCTTTGCTGCCAATCGTATGAAGAATGTTGTAGTAACTGGCTATTTATACAATAATAAAGCAACATTGGCGGGTGTATTGCGTAGAATTGTGGATTGATTATCATTCATTATAGTAAAGCTCTCATTGATCCCCGGATTTTTTATGAAGTCGCCACAACCATAACAGTGTGGTATTGAAGGAATCACTTTTCATTTATGACACCATTTGTGTTATGGATATTAATGTAATGCTAGTTTAAAAATGTTCATGTTTAGTCAATGGAAACGAACCGATCCCAGCAAGGTTTTCTTTTATCTACTAACGTTCTATCCCAATTTTCCAATAAAGTATTTGTTCTATACTAGGCCTGTACATAATAGGAGATCATCCCTCCCTCTCCTGGAATCTATCAAAATCTATATTGTATTGTGCTAAGTGAGTTGGGTGCCCAAATAATTCAAATAAGAATTTCTACCTGAAATTATGGTGAGATTTAAATGTCTTGATCAGTAGAAGGTTTAGATCGGTCAACATATATTTTGTAGTCGATTAATACTACTTGAGATATGGAATACAATAGTAAGAACAAACATAATAGCGATTTCTATACCACTTACACCCCAGCTATCGACTTGCTATTGATTTCATATAGGTCGATGGATATGACCTGATCCGAAACGTGCTGACTACGAGTATTGCCGACCACATTATGAGGAAGTCGCTAGCAGAAGCTAGATTATGAAAACCACTAAGAGCGCTGATATCGATGTCATACCGTTATAACTTCAGTATACCAATTCGGAAATCAAAGAAAAGAAACCCAAAAAGAAGACATCTAAACATGAACAAATCACGTCGTCATTATAGTTTTGAAAATGCACAAATTAATAAAATATTTTATAAAGAGAAAACAACACATTCTCAACACCTGTTAACCAATGACCTCATACCTGTATGATTTCAAAGGAGTTTGGTTAGCTTGAACGTCCTATTATCATGTTCATTTAATACACCGAGGGCGGCATCAAAGACAATTTCATCGCTAATAATACTTTGATTTTACTAACAGGAACGCTAGGGTAATATTATGCATCATTTATTTAGACAAGACATGAACGGAAAGGAGTCAATATTGCGCATGCACGTTATTAAAAAGGCATTTATGAAGACATACACAACATCCCAGCATTCAAATTATGATATAATAATAATAATAATAATTTATTTTATTTAAGTGTCACCATCCATTTACATATTTACAACAAAAGATAACATCAGATATTAAAAAAAAACAAAAATGGATGC
This sequence comes from Nipponacmea schrenckii, assembly GCA_030562195.1. NCBI lineage: Eukaryota > Metazoa > Mollusca > Gastropoda > Lottiidae > Nipponacmea > Nipponacmea schrenckii. Next base: position 35,634,226 of record CM060200.1, on the reverse strand, counting down.
CAGCCGCAAATCGACTTATGAGACACCTTTAAACATATTTGGCATAAAATAGATCATTATAGGTTGTAATTTATAATATTATAAAACACGAAATTGCCCCAATTAAAATATAATCGACATTATGATAGATAAATAACTACATGATTCATTTAAAACACCAACAGATAAAAGTTCTAAAACGTTACATATATATGTACACAAATTAAAGCATGATCATGTAAAAAGAAGAAAAAATTACAGGACTTACAGATTTGCATATATGAACAGATTAAAATATTTCATATATGAACAGATTAAAACATTTCACATATGAACAAATTAAAATATTTCATATATAAACAGATTAAAACATTTCATATAAGAGAGTTCCTTCTTAAAATTAGCATTTTATGAAGAGTCGATGCTAACAGCGGTAAAACAAGTTCATGGTTCATTAAAAATCTTAACTTATCATCCTCATTTAAAACATGGAAGTTGTTATTAAGTTCTAAGGCTTTGACTAAAAGGTTTGTTCGTAAATGGCTATACATATCACAACGAAACAAGAAGTGTTTTTCGTCTTCCGTTTCTCCCATAGGACAATGACGACAGATACGGTCTTGGATTTGTTCAGGGGGTCGAGTATACCGCCCCGTCTCGATTCTAAGAGGAAGTGACCCTGCTCTAAAGAGCGACAGTGCTCGCCTATGTGTCGCATTTTTAACAGCCTTAACGAAACATTCGGTACCAAACTCGTGTTTAAACACTCTGTAGAAACGTAACTTATTGCCATTTATATTTTTAGCGTCGTTCCATACGTTTTTATGCCAGTCATCCCTCTCCCTGTCCCAGAACACATTCCACAGTTTATCATAATTAACTAATTCGTCATTGCCAATAATTAAACCCAATTTGTTCCCTAATTTGTACGTTCGGTAATCCCATGAAGATTTTCTACTAATTGACCAGTTGTGAACCTTTCTAATCAAACTATCTTCCGATTTAGACAAGATTCGATTCCATAAACGGAATACTTCTAGTTTTATTAGGTCATCACCCTGTAGCCATCCCATATCACCTCTTGCTGCGACATTGCTACTTCTCTTATTCAAACCCAAGAAAAATTTACAAGCATTTACATGAACAACATTAATACAGCTATGACTAATTAATCCCCATATCCCAGAAGCATAGGTGAATATAGGACGGACCATCGAGTCATATAACTTTGTATAAACATCATATGAAAATCCACCACATTTAAAGTGTTTTACCTTGATTACTCCTAGAGCCCTGTTAGCAGCCAGTGCCAATTGCTTTGCACTGAACGAGTAATCAGAGAATTCGTTCATCCAGATACCTAGGTATTTATATGCATCAGAGTAAGACAAATCAATATTACCACATTTAAACTGGACGTTACTTCTATTCACACATCTGTTCCTGAAATGTACAATCTTTGTTTTATTTTCATTAACTAGTAGTCTCCATCTATCACACCAATTACTCAGAGTGTCAATTAGCGCTTGCAATTTGTTCTCGTCTGGTGCTATTAAAACAATATCATCAGCATACAGCAAAATTGAAATCTTTCCATCCCCAACATCGATTCCACATCCAAGCTCGTTTATTTCTTCGACTAAATCATTGGCATATACTGCAAACAAACTTGGTGATAAAACACACCCCTGTTTAACGCCTTGGCTTACTGAGAACCAGTTCGTTCTAAGTGAGTTTAATTGAACAGAACAACAATTATGAATGTTCATGGCACTAGATAAATTACTTCTTACCACCTTAGGTTAAGGAACGATATTAAAAGTACTGACAATTAAAGTTGTGTTAAGTTGAAAATGACGAGCAAAGATGTAATTATGTACTTTTTTATACAACTTACGTCTTGGCGTCGATCTTTCTTAAACACGTAGACAGAAACCTGAGACCCGATATTAACAAGAATCTGCGCTAAATCAATGTGCCCGAGTTGAAAGAATTACTTTTTCATTTTTCATGAATTGAAGTGAAATAAGCTCCCAAACTATACATTCGATATTGCTTTACACAAGAAAGTAAACATGTGTATTATCAGGTGCATTGCTTGGTTCTACACGGTAGGTGAAATTAAATTCCTGTAAGTCGCTTTGAAGTAGAGGGTTAATTTTATGTATTATTATTAAGTGACGATCTGCTATATTGTGAAACTCTATCTTTCAACTGTTCTATGGCTGGATCGGTCTTATACTGGTTCTAACTTATCTTTCCTTAATGGAAAGAAAATACCTTTAACCCTTTTAATAGAGGGCATTTTCAGTGGCCCGCGGGCCTTATCCAGGCTATTTTTCATTATTAATGCTTCAACAGAAAGTCTTTTATGGAGATAATATTATTTATCATTTTATCATCATTGGTGCTGATTTTTTATTGATTTACATTAAACTGTGCCCCACAAAGAAGCTCTTAATTCACAACACTTATTTAATTAACTGATATTACGAAAAGGTTATCAACAACTCTTTGTCCATTTGCATGACAATAATGACTGAAAACAGCGAATTTCAAAGCTCCCCTCAGGCACTCAGTATGCAAGTTCATAACAATAGTAAAAGCTTTTATACAATCAACAGTAGAAATACAAGTTCTCAATTGGAATGATCAAATATTGCGAAAACACGCCACGTTATGGAATTACAGTGAATGAGAAATTAAAATAATAAACAAAGACTGGATGATGCCAGATATTATGTAAAAAGAAATTAGGCCACGTCACATCATCCTAAATACTGAGTTCCACTTAGTGATTGTAGTCTTTGATTAATGACCCTTGAAAGCCAACCACACTTGCTATTCTATGGAAGAAAATTAATAGGAGCTTTCCCAAGGGAGCATTACATCGTTCCAATCAGAGTTAACCAATCCATAACTACATCGGGAACAATTTCTATAATTTTAAACGTTGAAGAGATGTTACTGCAATGTACCAGCATCAATAATGTAAGATTCCTTCGGGATGATGTGACACAAAACTTGACAATTTGAGTGATCTAATAAGGCCCAGATCGAACAATGAAACGTAATGAGTAAACACGTAGCTAATTCTGTCAATTTTGTCGATTCCCTAACCTTTCTAGTGCAAATTTTCGTTAATTTTATTCCCAAGAAGCCAATGGCATTCATAATAGTATTGATTACCTTGTCCCCTGTACTAAATCTGATATGTAACGTTTCATATTCATGGTGTTCTTTTTTCTTTTCTTTTTTTTTTTTTTTTTTTTGTCAATGCAGTGCAACTTTTAAATTTTTCTGGACTCTCTTGTACTCTTTTTCTTATGACTTTTAAAGAGGTTTTCTTAATTTCGTGTTCGGGAAAAATGATTGCACCAATTTTTAATTTTCAATTAGACGTTTGTGGTTTCTGCCATTCCACTAAAAATATTTTGTGCAATGATATGGGGTCCAGACAATTTCATTGGTTTACAAATCACTTTAAAGAGAAATATACATGATCAATTTCATTAAGATCACGAATGCATCTTCGATATTAAACTTTAATTAAACTTGATTAGAAAACTGTCAATATTAATGGTAGAAGCCATTTCAAAGTTATATTATATCGCAGATGATATTGCGCTCACTAGAGTCTTTCTGAACGGAAGCAACATATGTGTTAATGAAGTCATCTTATATTATTCATATCATAATCTTCAGATTTTATCGTAAAATTTAAGAGATAAGGTGAAAAATGTTGGTCTGCAAACAAAACGCTTCCTATAAGCATCCTTTTGATTACTCAACATCCTGTAGGCCTAATCATGAATCATGATCGCCAACTCTCTAACAATAAGCTAAGAAGTTGTAATTTGAAGCTTTGTTCAAATCAAGATGTGTATATTCACTTTCTTTTTATTATATGCAGAATGTTATATAAGCAGCCCCGAAGCCAAAGGGGGGGGGGGGTGTCCTAGGAGGGTAATGATTATAAAAATAATTTGCAGTTTCTATTTTTGGCATTTTTATGATAACAATCGTGATATGTTAAGCCAACTCCCAACATATCAATTTAAACGAATGTAGTATGTATATGGGAATAATCAGAGTCTAAGTCGCCATTTTTATTATATTTCTAGGAATCCTGATAAATTAATAGACCAGTTTACAGACTGCCAACCAGGCACATAACCCGATTAGATATATTTTAAACATTAGTTTCCTCGCACTAGTTAGTCTTGACCAGAATTTCGATGGTTTGTGGTAACAGAATAGTTACGCGATGCAGTTCAAAACGTTTCAGCATCGGAGCATCAACTTACGAGAATCCGAGATGCTGAAATAAAAGAAAAATAGACAATGTATACTTGTGTGAGACCTGCAAATCAGAGTAATAAATCATCGTCTGCTTTGTTTCAGCAGCAGACTAGGACACTTAAAATGAATGCTTAGTTGACAAACCCAATCGTAGAAGAATTTATCTTCCAGACGCATCGAAACATAATCCTGTACGAGTATCCTGCATTTACGTTTAATTCAATGTTTTATCATTAAGAAAATCATTGGAATTATTTACAAATATTTAGAATGTTTTATAAATAGGTCATTTTATTTGATGAGATCTAACATGCCTTCCATCTTTTACATTAAAAACTGGTTTTACAACATTGGTAACCTCTTCAAGAAGATTACACTAAAGTGCAAAAAAAGCATATTCAACTACAATGCGATAAGAACCATATGCTATGAAGAACTTGGGTGGTCCCCCATCAAGATAAATCTACATTTTGTCTATTAGTCAGTTCCGTCGGCCACTGCGCCTTTTTTGCAGTCAACCACAGAAGTTCATTCAACCAGTTATAACGTTAAGTTTACTAACGATTTAATTTTCTTTTCCATTTTGGCTAATGAAAACAGGCAACTCCGTAATATGTGAAATTCGTCAGGCTATTGTTTTTTTTCTCAGTTGGACCAAAGGACCATGGGTGGGTTAAAGACCAGAGTCATCGACTGTTACGTTTCTTGACTTTCAGATTGGGTGGTCATTTCTTTGAAATAAATCCATAAAGTGTTCGATCGACAAATGTAAACAGTTTCACAAAGCATTCCCTCTACTGACGTGTTTTACATATTATACAATTTACATTGTTATCTGAGGTGATAAACAGATACATTCAAGTGTTCTCCTCTATTTTAAACATAGCGAATAAACAGTTCTAGAAGAATATTTCTCAATGGAAAGTTGCATCTTAAGCATTTACAGAATAAATGAGAAAAGCTTTAAAAATTATGTTTCAAACGACTAAGAATGGAATTCATTTGGTTTAGGAAAAAATATACAACAAAAAAGAAAAGAAGTTTTAGCCGTGTTTTTGACAAATTAACCGTTGGATCAAACCATACATTGGGTTGATATTTAGGATTTGCAAGTACTTCAGATTTTCAAGATATTTCTAAAGAACAATTTAAAAGTAATTTCCATCACCGACAACAACAGGCAAACTTTTAAATGATTTCTTGAGCGATATTAGTACCGAAACCGCCTACGATAGTTAGATGATGGATGCTGAACTAACTCTCGTATATATATATTAAAGGTGCAGGTTTAAGCTTCGCTGGCAAGGACGTTAACTAGTCATTTACCGTTTAAGCTTATTTGTAAGAATCATGCTATGTAGATCAATGAAAGGTTTTTATCATGCTTTGTAGGTCATTGATAGGTTTGTATAATGCTATGTTGATCAATGATAGGTTTTTATCATGCAATGGTGATCAATGGTAGGCTTTTATCATGCAATGGTGATCAATGATAGGTTATTATCATGCTAGTATGTTGATCAATGATAGGTTTTTATCATACGATGTTGATCAATGATAGGTTTTTTATGTTACTTAATGATAATATTGTCATGCCATGTTGACCAATGATAAGTTTTGCCCTGCCATGTTAATTTTTGTCAAACCGTGTCGAACAATGCTAGTTTTTAACTTACCATATTAACAATGTGGGTGTTGTCGTTCTATGTTAAGCAGTGCTGCTGGGTTTTGCAATGCCATGTTACGTTATGTTACTATGACAGGCTTTGCCATGTCATGATGAGCACTGATAGATAGAGCCATGTTGAACAGTAATGAGTTTTCCCTGCCTCTTTAAACTATGTGAGGAATATGTAGCAGGTGATGAAAAGACTTCGGTAACAGATTGTTTTTAACTTTGGATACTAAAAATAACCCAAGCCTCTTTTTACAGTTTCAGCCATAGAATAAACATCATAAAATAAAAAAAATGCATTTTCTCTTAAAACAGTAACTTCAAGACTCTCTGGAGATTGAATGATGAATCTGCCGAAGTGGTTTCCCGTTAAGATCGTTTGAAGTTCTGAATACCTTTTCTTGACTTGTGTTCGACTTAATCGTACCTGGCTCATTTCACCTTTTAAGTCTAAAAATAGCATTTGCTTTGAAATCATATGGATGGCGGGTGCCTTTCGTTTTGAGTCAAATAAGGATATATCCATCACCTTGTTTCATCTCCAATTTATTCTTTGAACTCTTTTTGAAATCAACAAAGAGCAGTCTGAGTTGAAAATGCCCCTCATTACAAGTGAATGGAATGCCAGATAAGTATATTAATAAGTATTAAAACTATACTTAATTATATTGTGTGCTCCTGACAATATAATAATATCTTGTCTCATTGCCAATCACTCTAGTGAGTAGATATCACTATCATTAATAAGACTTGTTAAAGTTGGTTAGACTAGTAACCTGTTAACTAATGTAATAATACAGTGAGAGTTGTAAATGAGATTTTAATGGTGTAATATTACAGCTCACTGTCATTGTGATACATTACAAAACACTCTCAGTTTACATCAGTCCTACAGACAATAAGCTTCAAATGTAATCACTTATAGCAGGATTTATTTTCAAAATAAAAATATGTTCTTCATAGATATCCTAACAACTAGTTTCAACTTATTTTTCACACTTAAAGTGCTAACTAAAGAGTGGAAGAGTGAGTATGTTTCGGGATACTTTTGATCTTGATAGAATGAGATACGGGAAAGACCCGGTCAAGTATTCAAGCTGAAAATGTGGTCTTGAGTTTCACCGTGTATTTTTGTTGTTGAAGTTTGCAGTTTGCAGATAATTCTGGCCCATGTAAAATACAGAGTTTATTATTACTATTATTATAGTACAACCATATGTTTTGTAATTTTATCCATGGTTAAATTCCACCGTACTTTACATAGTGCATGAGAAAATTCTAAGCTTAAAATGTGTTGACAAATTTCTCACGCATCTAATTCCAAAGTAAAGCATTCTACAGTCAGTAGTATGTAAAACAGTTTTCATAAAGGTTATATGTCACAGGTTGGAATGTTTTGACAACTCTTTTCAATATTGTCTTCCGGATCACGTGATTCCGAAGAAATGAATATTCGTAAGGTCATGCTAGGTCAAAATTTAACTTGAGAGTTGAAAGGTCAAACGATATGCAGGTGGTAAGTAAATTAAGAATGTAGGTTGTAAATCTTGGCCGTATTCCAGTAAACATTCTGAAATTATTACAACTTATTTATTTTTGTTTACATGTTCCATGCCTTGTGGCCAGACGTTAAATGCTCGAAAGCCTTTCATTCAACTGATTTATCGATTGCAAACATAGGATGATACTTTTAATGACTACAAAGATACAAAGATAAACAACATGCATTGTTTCGTATCCTGTGCAGACAGTTTTACCAAATAATTTGGATTGGGTTTGATTATTAGCTATTTGCAGAAAGAATGTACATGTCGATTATACAACTATTACATGTGTAACTAATGTAGGTAATTCTGATATCGCGTTATGGACAACTGGTGAACAGATTCACTTACTCGCAAATGTCAACAATGGATTTATCGCATATAGAATAGTAATGCCACATTTCTCTCCCTACCCATAATCTAAATTTCAAAACAGTGCATTATTTTTGAAATCTTTGTCCTAAATACGTAAGGATATAATCGGTGAGAACCGAAACATAATTGTGTAAGAAACCATGTGTTGATCACATGTGTGATACATATTGTCATAATCCAGGGGAATCTTGTAGTAGTTTAGAGTGACATACGTAGAACCATGGAATCAAATCTTTGTTGTTTCGATACTTCAGTTTTACATATACAATATGCATTATTCTTGTTATAGTCTGAGAGAGTTATATCCAATTTTGCTGCAAAGAAAACACAATAGACATTATTGTGTTGGTGGGGGTTTTTCTTCACAAAATTTCTTCTACTGAATATACATTCCGCCATTACAGCTACACATTACAGGAGAGAATTGACTTTTTAGATCTTTTACAGGATCATAGTACCTATTAATTACTTTTACTATTGTGTTATTAATCATTTATATAATACAAGCAAGAGTTCCTTCCGTATTTACGAGAGCGAGACTTCATGGAGCCAACTGATAACATGAGCATTGAACCTTAATCTAATACAATGAAATTAATTTCAAAGGATATGTTAACAAAAAAGTCAAATAGTACTTTTATTGATTGTGGCTGACCAATAATAGTTGCAACATTGTCTATATTGAAAATTACTGGATGAGCAATTCCAACACAGAGCAGTGATACATACTAAATAAATTACGTATGGTCCTTACATGGAAATGACGCATTCGAACATAGTATACAGCCCTTGGTTATTTTTATGTAACAGTATTGACAATTTTGCTTTCCAAATGCACGTATTTTTCACAAAAGAAAATTAAAGAGCGCAATTTGATACAGGATTGTTATTACTAACATTGAAATAAAAATTACTTTTGTTTTTGACAAAGCCTGCAATTGGTTATTGAACTAATTGAATAACCTCGTATTTTTTAGCAATTTAATAAGGCTGGAACAGTTTTCTCATTTCAGATGACATTGATAACCGAGAATGATGAATAGTCTCTTATTACATGTCACATTTTATTATGCATTATTCTTCAGATTTTATTCATTAGGATATGTTTATCAGACAACAGGTCTGCTTCAGACAAATCTACTTGTGATTGATTTGTTTGGACGTAATTATGTGGATTTTCTTAAAGTAGCTCTACCTCATGTAATTTTCATGTTTATGAAAGCAATGAAAAAATAATCAAAAGCTATAGAATTACTCTATAAGCAGAATTGCACAGTTTGATATCTCGACATATTATTTCTTAACGGATTATAATAAATTATTATATATTGATTTACTATTCTAGAAAATAGAATTTTTATGCTTAATAGATGTCATTTGAAGCACATGCCCAATTACAAGTATTTCTAGAAAATGCTCCTTTAATTTAATTAACGAATTGTTCTTTCATATTGACCTGCTATCTTTATAAAGAATATTTCATTACTATACAGTTGTATTATTCAAATCAAAGGCTGAAGGATCAAATTAGAATATCAGGAGTACTTTTTGAACTCAATAAGCCTGGGTTTACTCAGGAATAATTACCTTTGTTAAATCTGCAACAATCTTGTACTATAGTTATTTGAGATTTTTTCTCTATGGGAGAATTATGACTCAACAAGTTTCATAGCAATACATCAATAGAATAGTTAAAAGCTTCCAATATTATTATTTTATAATTGTTCTAAAAAGAATTTCTATCTACAGTTTTTGAGTATGTCATGTTTTGGTAACGGGTAAAATGTGTTCTAAATTGTTCAATGCGAATTATTTTCTATTATCTGACAAGACACAACGTTTGCTGCACACCATTAGTTCATATAACATGATTTAATTTTCTGTCCAAACACATTTGAATAAATGTATATTGGGGTTGCTGTACAACTTTGGTAATAATTTTTTTTAAAAAGCATGGTTGAATTTCCTAAAACGACTCGTATAGTAATATGTTGTCAAATATCACGACATCACACCAAGTACCGGGTACAGGGTTTAATTTCCAGTCCTGACGTAACATTTGATTGAATAAATATTGGGTTTGTGGTACAGCTTATGATACAACACTACAGGTTAAAGAATATTAATGCATGTGTTAAAATGAGAATTAAATTTTTTTAACCTATTAAAACACGATGTTGAATTCAAATGTTTTTGTTGTACAGAAGTATGAAACGCGTCTTAAATAACAGTTAAAGCAATAACTTGGCTATGTTACCAATAAAAATATATGACTTTATTAAGAATGTATTGATGAATGTATAAATTTATATATGCTAGCAATCGTACTATTGTTCTACAGCGAAATTCCAATAGTGTTTCAGTCAAGTTTGTGTAAATAATGTAATCACTGTGACATTTACAACTCATACTACTATTAATATTAGATGTATTTATATTCCAAAATACCATCTCAATTATTCTATTTTCATTCTGCTTTAAGTTCAAAGAGTCACTAGCACATGTGGTCAAATTCATGCCTCGGAATATACACGGAATTTGAATCTGCACTAAAGGTCATATTCTTAATATTTTAGCTATTGTCTTCCAACAATATGATTTATAAGAAATTCAGAAATTCAGTGAACAAGTTAAATACGAAAATGATATAACGGAAGAGGTAAGTAGGACCCAATTCGGAAGTCCATATATGTTGTGTGTCTATGTTGAACTATGCTATTAGGTTGTGGCAGGCAATAGCAGAAACTTAGCATTGATTTTGCATAATATTTTATCGATTCAACTATTCATGAAATATTGAATATTATTAATACTCGTAGAGAGACAATTACCGTGATGAATGTGAAAAGGAAATTTGGTGTTATACAATTTATTTTATTCCGTGTCAGTGGATAATACAGGGATGATAATAGATATGTTAAAATCAACATTTCAACCCAATACACGTGCATTCTGATAATAGCCTTATTTAGATTAATAACAAGCCAGCTTGAATTTTATGATTGATCACATGCGCATTATTGAAAAAATAATCGTTCGAACTTGAACTGAAATAACCTTCTGTTTAATTGTCTTGAGTGGCTCCCCATAAAATTTTAATGATAATGCTAAAATACATGTCACGTGATCTACTCCTCAACCGGAAATTGCATTTATCGGAAGTCGAATCAATCTCGTGACTAACTTCTTCAGTACGTGAAGTGGTGTTTGGTGAACAGGATCAAAAGACACCGATTTAACCCTTTTATATGTAGCTAGTGCCAACTGTAGAATGGTGTCATCATAATGGAGAATTCAATTAGGCAATCAATTGAATTATGGTCGTCTGCTGTGTGAAATTTTTTCACTTTATTAAAAGTAACATTGATTTGATCCAACAACGTCAATAAATCAACGACGTCAATTTGAATGATGGTCTGTTGTTCCATGATAGCACCATCTTTATTTAATAAAAGCGAATTTTTTTCCAAATCATTATCTCTCAGACACTTGTCATTGGCTTATCGAATATTAGCAGTTTTATTAGCTCTCGAAATGGCCCGACAGAAAATTATTTTATCAAATTGGAAATATTATTGAATTATTGAAATAGGAAAACGATGAAGTTTGATTGCCAGGAAGCCGTCATACTTGACAAGTGTTGAATATATATACATGTATGTGGAATAATACGTTTTATATTCAAATTTGGCTTGAATTTTTACTTCAATTAGTTTTCTTTACATATATTGGCCCCAAAAATTTTTAATTTTCTAGGAGATTGTTACTGTCTCTCGGCAACTATAACACCATTATCTGCTTGATCTGCTAATGAAGTGGAGACCTGGCCTTGAATTCAAATTTAAGAGAACAACCTGAAAAAGTTTATTATAGATTTGATGTTGTTCAACATGGGGTGCCAAATATCATTTGTATGCTCAAAGGTATTGTTTAAATCCGAGTCATATAGCTTGTAAACTCCAATACAACTTCGTTAACATTGACCCACCATCCAAGCGAGGCATGTCCTGAATACTTTAAAGGAACAATTTCTTCTGACAATGAAAGAATACCTCTACCGGACCTTTAGAACAATCAGGACCATTTTTATTGGAAACGTGTTTCCAGAATCCTTCCAATAGCATGAGAATATAACAACCTGTACGAAATTTGCATCAAGCGTTCTAATACTTCAAGTTATTGGACCAACTAGTAAGATATTGCCCTGCTTCTGTAGTTACTTTATAATATGAATAGTGCTCAAGTTTTGAATTACAATGAATTACTGTGCCATTCTTGTAGACAAGACCCTTTCCTTAAATATAAAATAATAATTTACTCGGGTTACCTACTGTCTGGGAAATACAGACATAACCAAAACCCTACTCAAAATCTTTTTTAAACATTTGTAGCACATGAACGTCGACCGCTAAGATCCAATGAATGTAGCAGATCGTAGACTCCTATAGAAAGTCTATGCCCTGGCATTATTATTAATTTCAACCAGTTCTTAATTAAGCAATGGCATAACGCGTACATTGGAAAATGGCCACATTCATCCAGCACTGTTGCTTTACATTTGAGGGAATTTAAAAAAACTTAATCTGGACATCTTTTGTCATAGAGGAAAACTCAAACCTCCTTATTTCTGCACCGGGAACTAAATATGTACAACAATTATATCGCAAATTTGGATTGATATGGAATATTGTCAGACTATGCATCTGGCATTAAGATCTTTATGATTAACCACGACCTTGTCAAAAAAAAAGTCAAATGTAAAGGTCTACGGCCATTATAAACTAAGTTTGTTTTTACTCTTGTGACTGAAAATCCTTTTGATGGGTTTTCATGCATGTTAATCTTATAATGTATGTGTCATCATTACACCTTTGATGAGTACATATATCAGTTTGCTCTTTTGCCATAAATTTGTTGGCAAGGCTATGAAGCTGGGCTGTTGTTGTGACCTCTTAGACGGAAATTCATCATATTAAAGGATTGGTCTCATTCCGAAAAAAAAATCAATTAACCAATCAGACTCTATCGGAAGTCAAAAATGAAAAGTCCACTGCCAGCGTCTAGAGTTTCATCTGCCGGATTATCTTACATTGTCTAATGGATTTGTTATGCCAAAAATATCAGACATTTTCCAGACCAACCGTGTTTATTTCCGGCATAAAAACGTTTTGTCTGGTATCTCGTCTATATGATACAAAAGATGACATTTAATTATAGTGCTTTGTTGTTTTCAGTATGGTAGCCGTGTGAAGTTTGATTCAACTGAGGAACTCATGCGGCTAAAAATTTAATATCCATAAATAATAAGTTTATTTGTTTTCATTGATTTGTGTGAAACTGTGTTGCAATTGTTAAATAAATCGTATATTTTGTTTATTGCGTACATGTATCTAGATAAAGCAACACACAATTCAGCATGCAACTCTGTAAACATATAGATTTAAATTACGCTCGTAATCACAAAACTCTTAGTACCTTTATAAAGTCAGCACCACGGGGTGTACTAGTGCAGAATTGATTACATTACGCTATCAAATCCCATAACAATTTTATTATATAAAACTGATTGATTGGTCATATTATTCTAGACTCTTTGCCTAATCTATTAACATTGTTTGAGTTAAGGCGATAACATCAATTTATTTAGTAATACTTATTACACATCATATTTAAGTCTTTACATTCAGGTAATGTTTTGATATTAGTTTTATTGCATTATGCCATATTTTAAAACGATTCTAAATTACAACACACTCTTCAGACATGATTGGATGTATTAAAGAGAGGATACCCTGGAAACAGAGTATAGGAACTCCAATTGTTTGTAACGTTCCGTAGAAAAGAAAACGGAAATAAAAAGCACGCTTCTGTTAGCTGTTTACACGCAAACCGGAAGGCTGGTCCTAATTAGTAAAAACAAGGTAGCAAAATATTTCAGAATCCATATTTACATTTTTATTACATGCATAAGTTTTGGCTTATGAGCACCGGACCTAACACATTAGTGGTTAGCACCTACAAACTACACAAAACTTTTTGGCACAAGCTATAATATCAAGCTATAAATAAGGATTTTACTGTAATTTGTACAGTAATGACAAAAGTCATGCATCAATACATGCACATGGCCTGATTTTAATCTGCATGAACTCATTTGTAAAATTGACTATTCTTGTTCTGCTACACGTGTGTGTGCTATTAATAGCCTTATGGTTATAAGGTGGTGGTCAATTAATTGCCCACAGGCTGACCACAAAAGTTTACAGTATTGAACTTTGCGTTAAGTATATTGACCCCCAGGACCTGTTTATTATGGAAAAGTATTAGTGCCGAACGTCTATGCTATGCAGGAAAGTCTAATTCACTAATGTTATATAGTAAATACAGATATTCTGATTTTTGACTTAACACTAAACCTTTCAAATAATTCTTTGTCTGCAATCGCATAAAACATTTGACTTTTGAAGTTTTCACGCGTCACAAGTTTTTTGTCACTTAATACATTAGTATCTTTACATTAGACCTACAACACAGAATCGGTTTAATGATGACGTCATTATGCTAAGTCTCGAAAGGTCTCACGGGACTGAAATATACATAGCTCTTAAAAATAAATTCTCCCAAGTATAAGGAACTCGAACCAAATATGAAAAACATTCAGACACCCGACACCCGACTGAGAATCGGTTGAATATAAGTGATAATTTTAGTGACATAAATGATGATGAACTAGCAGTTACAGTTTCTGAATTTCTACAACAGAGCCAACCTGATTTAGGCTACAGAAGTGTGAAAGCAATCTTTTAAGTGAGGATCATCATATAAAGCATGTTTATCAGATCACGAGAAATGTTGATATGGAAGGCTGTCTGATATGTCGTCTACAAATAAGACGAAGAAATTTTAAAGTTAAAGCCCCAAAATCAGGTAAGATTATGACAAAAGTAAATTTACCGAAAAGAAATTATTATTATTTATCCGGACTCGCAGAAAAGGGGCCAAGTTCACAGATCAAGTTGCGGAGTAGTATCAGGCAAAGTAAAGATGAGTGCTCATGCTTTTTCTCATTTAGCGACGATTTCGATCATAGTGGATTACATGTAATGGAAAATAGTTTTTATATGCCAACTTGAATATTACTCTATATTGTGAGCATCCATGGATACCAACCATCCATTTGTTTCCGACAAAATTTGGAATGTGGAAGTAATTAAATAAAGGTCAAGTTGAAAACCTGCCTTTTCCGGTTAAATATAACGTGACCAAAAGATGCAATATTTATTGGCTACGTGAACTCTCAAGAAGTATTGCGGCCACCCTCTTACAAGTTCACGTATTTATTTCTTAATTTTTATTTAACGTTTGAGTTTCGTTATCCATGGTAGAGTTGATGACATCCCTAGACTCTCAGTGTTTCTTAAGTTAACACACTAACAACACTTTGGCAACTGTTCTCTCTGCATTTGTCGGTGCTTTTGAAGAATATGGTTTGCCACAAAGAGTTCGCTCTGATAAAGGAGGTGGACATGTATGAGTTGCAAAGTACTTGATAGAGAATATGGTAGAGGCAGAGGAAGTCGTATCGCATGTTGAAGTGTTGACAATAAAAGGTACCAAGGATTTAAAAAAGCTAGATGAATTCAGGACAGTGTACATGAATCGATCTTTGCAATCTGAAAGAGGTCAACCCCATTTACAGATTTGGATTCGGGGTCAAAATCAACCTAACTTGAACCTAGTTTAAAGTTCTTTGCTAGGTTAATGCCTTCAAGATTAAAAATAAATATGAAATACTAAAGCCTTGATAAGTGTTTTGTACATTTATTCAAACATGCAAAATAAAAAAAACATACAAATTATTGAATACGATTTTTTTCAAAAATGTTTGTAAATTTACTAATGTATTAAGTAAAGTGACAAAAACTATGTCAGAGGCTTAGTGTGAAAATTGAATAGTTGACTTTTGTTTTGTGTTATAGATTTTCACTTTAAGCATCAAACAAATGAACTTATACGTTCGTCTTATGCATTACTAGTATATTTACGGGCAACTTTTGACATAAAATATCTGTATAAGATTAGTGCATTAGACATTTCTGAATAGCATATACTTTAGGCACTAATGCCCTTCCATGGTTTATTTTGAAAGTTCTGACCCATGGCAAAACGTAAGCGTTATCCAAGCGTATGATCAACTATATGTATTATCTGATGATGAATATTGTCTCCCTGTATGATTACTAAAGGTATATAGACTCTGATACTATACAATGTTCTGAGACTTCCATATAAATGAACTGAACTCGATGATCAAGCAATAAATTCTAATTCAAGTCTAATTTAGTGAAAGGGTTCAGTCTATCATATACAAGAAACCGTAATAAACTAGCATTATTCTTTAATAATGTGATTAGAAAATAACATTAAACCATTTAACTATACAATATACTGGCAGTTAGTTATTGATCTTTCATTTCGAACGCTTCATCTATTTAACACTGGCTTTACTTTTACTTTTATTATCAATATAATATTGACCTTTCTTATTGAACCATTATGATATTCACTGACTTCTAGCAGAGAACCTTCTACAGATACGACTCAAGAGTGGACCGTTTCATTTGTCATCAAATTATTATCTGGTTTTACCATGCATTCTTCCCTTTAGTTCTATTTCAGATTTCTCCAAAGGTCACTCCAATACACCTACAGGGGATTGTCTGGATAGTAATGAAATCGTCCAAAATGCCAGACAAAATAGCCATATAAGTACTCTCTTATAAGAGTAATAGTTGATAATTGTATAAAATGATAAAGGTTGAGTAGACGTCTCAACAAGTTTTACAATAATATTGTATTCAATGTTCTAATGAATACCAAGATGATGTCTAGCTCTGATGAGTTTTATGTTTAATATTCTAAGATGTTGGGTGGTGTGGTACACGTTTTCTTTGGCATATTATAGTTTTAGACTGTCTGTCTATACAATTAGGAACCACTCTTATCTATCATGACCATCGTAATTATTTCGTTTCTATTTCTTTGCATAGTAGTTTACTATCGTAAATGATCCTCATAAAATATTTTTAGAACTTAAAATTATCATTCCAGGACATCGTTTCTATTTAGTATATGCCGTACCTGACTATTTTCTTCTAGTATAAACTGTAAGAGTGTCTTAGTATCTGACAGATCTTTTTAGTGTCTTCCTCGTGTCTGACACGATCCTCCTCTGACATGGTATCCTAGAATAGCCTGGAATTTTTAGTGTAGGTTTCCCCAGTAGCTGTTTATGACAGGAACATTGCATTGACATGGTCATCGAAATATCTGACATCTGACTGATATTGTTGTCTCTTAACATTATTTGAGTACTTAAATAGTCAGCCTAGTATTTAACATCACCATCTTATTATATTTTATTACATATTTCTATATAATAAGCTATATAGCCTATGATGGCATTTTTTTTTATTTGGTAATTTGATTTGGTTGGTTCTTGTTGACCTTTCTGAAACACCGCTTTACTGAATATATCACCTTATCATTTCTCTGAGAGCTATAAATGAGTTAAAGTGGCTTTATAGAAAAGCGACAAAGAATGACAACTGACTTCCATGCCTTGATTATGTTCACTGTCCATTTTAGTCTGATAAACTCTATATTTCGGGTAGGGGCATGTGTGTAAAAATCTTGGGAATTAAACACCTAAGTTATTGATAGGACATGCTGTGCCATACGCATCATTTTCGAAAAGACACAAAGTGAAAAACAGCTGCGTCCACAAGAACATCTTCTACAACTCTGATCTTACACACGACCATTGTGTTAATTACAATGTGAAAATTTCAAATGAAGGGGAAACTGGTTGCATGTCACATTGTGTATGTGTAAAGTTGCAAAGGGGTGATATTTCGGACTCGTTCAAAGGTCTATTTGTAAAAGTGTAAAACGATATTGATTAAAAATACAGGGAGGCGAGACTAAAACTAACAATAAAGGTTCAAGAAAAATAAACAGCCTCAAGAATAAACTTAAACTACCATCGCAGACTTTTTGGGTTATTAGATTTCCACGACATCTATTGGCTGGTAAGTGGCTGAAGTTATTAATCATTAAACTAAGATCCTAACAACAATATTGAAGATTTAATTTATCACGTATTGGTGTAGTTGATATCAAATAGATTATACAGTACAATGTTTATAGAGACGGTGGAATATTACCATTATTACATGTTCTGTCCAACTACTGTGATTCATAGTTCCTGTAAACCTTATTCATCGTGGTTTCTGGACAAATAAGTTGATGTCTTAGAGTACCAACCTCTATGAATTTAAGGACAGATATTGTACATTATTGTGACGCCTTGGCTCACTATGGTTTCTGGACAGATCAGTTGGTGTTTCAATGTTAAAATGTGTATGTCTTAATGTTTGGACAGAATTTGTTTATTGTGTCTATATATAGAGAATGTTTTCCTATTAATGGTTTCTGGGCCATTCCAAGCGTATTGTTCACATACTTATATGTATTCGTATTTGTGTGTTTTTTTCATCGTTGAATCTGAAATGAAGTAAATAAGTAAAAGTAATAACTTTCTACCTTTCGCACCTGATGGGGCTAATTTAAATTGGTAACTCAAAAAGGGAAATTTTTAGCAGGACAGCTTCTTCGCTTAATTCTGTTTTATTTCTGACTGTTTTTCCAGCTATCTTTAACATGGGCCCATTTTCAATGTCGGTTGTCCGGCCGCTATTGGCATGAAATCGTGTTGAATATTTTGAAGATTACCCTGACCTATGCAGATTTATATATATATATATATTGTACAAAATACTAATTTTCGCTGGATATTAAATGTTAGCTTCACCTTAAAGGGACAGATTCGCCACCCATAAGACCAATCTTTCCGTAGTCTGAGAACCGTGAATTGTATACTAGTTGCTTAGATAATCAGTGCACATTTCACTGTTGAAATTATAGCATAAGAGCAATCAAACCCGTATGTGTCTAAAATTATCCCGATTTAAAACTTAAATGACGAATCTTTCTTGACACTGTAACATGCACACATTAAAGACGTAAAAAAAATAGAACACCTGAAAATAGCGAACATGGGTATAACTATCAGAAAGAATGTGATTGTGAAGTCAAAATCTATCAGTAAGAACTAAGGTAGACGATCTCATTAAAACTTAGTCTAATGAAGGAAACAGTTTTTCAACCACCGCCTTTCCCTCGGGATGTTACAAATTGATTTAGTAGATTGAGAAGGAAATTATTAGCTTTATTTTGCTTTGGGGCATTGGAATACGATTTATTAAACTGCTTCCTGTGTGAATTTTTGCTTAAATTGGTAACACATTTCCCATTTTGCAATTTCAGCCGTTGTCTCCATTTAACGTTATGGGAGTTAGGTTATCTTTTTATTTATCCAGTCAGATACCAATAAATGATTTAGATGAAGATCAAGACCAAGAGATTTAACTAGCTGGCAAGAGAGCCATTGACACCTTTTATCTTAATATCAGAATCTTTCTAAAGCTAGCTTATTGTTCACTGCAATAATAGACGAATAACGTATTTCAATTATTATATTCTCCAGTTACACTGAATATCTAATGAAAATAAATCAGAAACATCAAAGTCATGTGGAATGTAAAAGTCGTGTTTTTAAAATGAGCCAATTAACGTTAATTTAGAACCTAAACTATTAGTAATCTAAGAAGACCCGAGAAATGCAGACTCTTGGGCTGAATAGGTGATCAATTCGCACAAATTACATCGAAAAATGTTCTGTAAAGATAGGTGACAACGCAAGATGTTATATCGATGAGGAGGTTTGCTTAGGACTATAATTTTTATTTGGGACATAATGCGAAAATTGAAACAATCTGAAAATATAAATCAGAGACATCCGAAATTTGGTTCTATTTTTATTGCTCAGTGAAATATGTATCTACAATAGATCGTAAAGAATTAAATCGTCTTAGAGCGCCACCACCAGTTTTTGTACCTTTACATCATACATGTATGCCTTGTAATTTTTGAATATGTATTTTATTGTGTGTGTATATTTTTTATTTTATATATTATAATTTCTGTATGTGCAGTTTAGAAGGATACCAGGGAAAACTGACTTTCCTGTCTAAAAATTATTATTATTATTGTTATTATTATACTCGTATATTGTTTTACGTATAAACTACACTATTTAAAGAGATACGTTCATTCATAATTATGACAGCATCATACATGCCCTACACATGCTTTACGGTTTGCTTGATCAACTCAATAAAATGATGAGTCAGAAAGGATAAAATCTGACTATTAAAACACATTGCCTAATTACCATAAGTTACATTCTACTTCACTAATCATAGCTCCAATCTATTGCCTTCGTTAACTTCTTGTTCGCTGTAGGGTTACAAATGTAAGTTCAGTGTTCAAGGGTTAATGTCTTCTACACAGTTCTTATTCACTTGATGGATCCTCTTTTTAGCTACCTTGAAAAAAAAAACAACTCAAAAGTACTGTCGAACCGAGATTTTCATACATTTTCATGCCAATAATGATATTGCAAAATTGTATTTGAGTTATCAACTAATTATTATTAAGAAGCACTGAAAATAGAAAAATGTATTATTATGGAACGTCAAAATTATTTTACACATATTCTATGCATACTTTGTTGAATAGATGACTCTAGATGGCTTTACACAAGGTAATAAAAGGTTCCCTCATTGGTATATTATTCATAAATGTCCAGTTTGTGATGAGCATCTGTCAGATCAGCCACTTTTCACTATAATAATCAGGAAAAAGACACCAGTTACCGGATATTTATTTCCGACTTTAATTACACAAGTTATAGAAATTCATTGGCGTAGGGGTAATTAAGACGATGACAGTTTTCTAAATATCTGACAACACAAATGCAAACTCGTCACAAACTCAACACTTGATGATAGCGTCACGTTGGTCAGGTCTCGAAGTTCCAGAAATCAATGAAATGTCTCAGTAATTAGGAAAGATTGCCATCTAATCGTGTTAGGCTATTAGTTTAAACAAACGACTGGATGAAAAAGAGTTATTTGTCTGAAATGATTGACAAGACTTGCGATCAGGTTGATTAAAGATCAGAGTTTGCATGTTGATTAAAGACGTCGTTTCCTCCTCGCGTTACTTTTCGAGCCAAATTGTTGTATGACGGTCTGAACTGTAATTGAGCACAAGTAAAGTTATACAAGTGTGAAATTAGGTCTGTACAGGAAGCCGCCACCGAGATGCTAAGGTATATCTGGTCTAAATCAATGGTAAACTTAATTGCTTTTAATAACTGACTTTGCTTGATGTAAATGTGTAAGTTACAAAACAAAAAGAAGATACTGATACAACAAAACCACATTTCCGATGAAAACAAAACCAAACACACGTATTGCATTTTTGTTGTTGCTAATATAGAATTAATATCTGTTGAAAACCAAACCTATAATCTAACCTGGTCCTTTTTACATCATACCACTACAATAGAAACCATTCTCATTATGGCTTGTTCCAACTCATTACTGGCACATCACATCGAACATTTACACCGGAAATTGCCTCGTTAATCAATTCTTGACTTCTGTTTGTGATGCTTTGAATTTAGAAATGGAACTGTCGAACAGACTAATAGCTCTCTTTCTCTGTTGAGGTCCACAGATGCTCACGAATATCAGACATTAGGTCTCTTTAGTTCATTTAAGCATCATGTTGAATTGGTCGGAAAATGAAATCGGACCTGAAATACACATTCAATTGTAGTAACTTCTAATTCACATCTCTCAGTTTTGCCTTTGAAATTTCTCGAAATAGCAATGCATCAATTGACGAAATTGCAGTTTTATTGTTTAGAGGATCGTGATGAAAATATTAATCGAATTAATAAAAAACATTAGTCCGATTGTAAAATAACAGAATAATGCGGCGACCATTAACTACCAGGGTTAACACTTCTTCTGTTTTCAATTTGATGGAAAATCAGTGTGTTGCACTATATGAATATAGATAAAAATTCTCGCCCTCATGAAGAGCGACAAACCCTTTATTATATTCGCCCATCTTAAAAGATTTTTGCGGCATTTCGACATGGACAGTTTCAGAAAAAGCATCTGTAGTTTCTTATTTCATGTTGACAGGTTTTGATATGACACTGCTTATTATTATAATGCTTATTGTCCTCGGGACGCGCCCTGTCCACCATAGTTGACCACTTGCAATTACAGAAAACAACGGTGATCAATAGAAATCAGCATTCTAAGATATGTGAGGATAAATCATATACAAAATAAAATCTTATCAGCAATTATTGTGAACATTGTTTTTTGCTTTGAAAACACATTTGTAATCTTTAGAGAACCGAATGTAACACTACAAGCTCTAAAAGGTGAGGTTTATGGAATTGTATTCTTTAGATCAAAGGAATATTGTCTTTAAAACACGAGAACTCTTTCCGTTAAATAACTGCCAACCTACAGCTCTACAAAAAGATCCGCCGTTGATTTATCGACAGGATTAGAAGCACTTAAGACTAAATGACAATTTTTACTTCCATGCTTTGTTGGCTTAATGAGTAAATGAAAATGTTAATCAAGAAATATTTAGGGAATTTTCTTAGTTTTAATACTTGAATGGAGAAAGATGTCTTAGCTGAGATTAGATGAAACAATTCTATGTCAATTTGTATTCTTTGTGAATGTACGATGTGGGTTTTATTGCCAATTCCATTCTCTACAATTATTGAATCAAACCCCAGCGAAAACTATTCATCATAACAAATGAGACTCTTTGATTGAAGAGTCAAATCAGCAAAGATCATCTTGCACTTTTATTGTTTTCTTGATCGAAGAGCGGATGATTGATGCTATAGTCTTGTAAACCCCTCCAAATCATGGAGAATAATTCTATAAGAACATTTCCACCGGAATTAGTCTGTGAAGAATCTCCAAAAAACAATTAGTTCTGTGTGTATTTGTGTGTCAAGATCATGTCTTTATATGCTTATGTTTTTCATTTAAATTGAATTTTAGAACTCTATAATTCAAGATGTAGTATATATCAATATATTTAACCGTTTTACATGACGTCACTATCACAAAATTTATCAATTATATCTTTGGGCATTTGCCAAAATAAAACAAATTTACAACGGTGCCAGAAGCCAGTTGTAGAATTCATCTAAAACAAATGAGAGCTTAGTCAATTTAGAGTACATAAAATTTTGTTACTTTAAGATATTGTTATCATCTTTATATCATGTAATCAGAAGTATAAAAATATTTCTATTTCATAATTCAGTGACTCATGTTGTGGCAAGCCATTTATTTTCTTCAATATTATGGCTTGAGATTCAGAGATCGGTAAATAAATCTATTAATTATTTCCATAAAGTTATGTTATATTGAACTTTGGCATTGAGAAAGGCTATTTGATTTACTTTATTATAACTATATCTTTCAAAGTTTCAGCTTGTTGATTGTGTCAGCATACCCTTAAACCTGATACGAGATATCAGATACGAGATACGAGATATCAGATATCAGAAGTTAAGAATAACAATTTTACCAATTTTTTTTACGAACGAATTTTCTGGTCTACCAGCTCATTTCCAGGTCGGTTCACGTTTTCATTGGTCTTTTCCTGGTCGTTTATTTTCAAACATAAACTGTTCCATTACTAACCATGGTGACAGGCGATTATGCCTTAGCTAGAATCGACGGTTCGTAAAAAAAAAATTGGGACAATTTTCGTAGCTCGTTTCTGATATCTCGTATCAGGTTTTAGGGTGAACGGTGAACATACTCAATTGTAGGCAGAATACAATAGTCTGAACCTGAGGCATTAAATGTGCAATTTTTAAGAACTATCTCTGAGTGTTATGATCAATATCCAAGGCAATAGCTGAGTACATAACACTGTCATAATTAATGATCATTGTGCATATACATGTATTTTCATGTACAGTAGCCATCGTAATACAATTAAACCATCAGTCTATCCATTTTATTACGTAAGTTGTCAGATATAATTCAGTAATGTCATTAAGATTTATTGTGTCGGACATTATATTGTTTTTCTAAATAAAATATTTCCGAAAGCTACAGTATATCAGACATTTGGACTGATTTAAAAATCTATCAATTTAAAAACAATTATGGAATTGGTAAGCGAAATTAAACTGGCTCCACCTGAATACTGACCTGACCACGCATCATATGGACATTTTCAGATTTCCTATCTTATGTTGAATTTAGTTTTGCAGTGATCTTATTGGTCAGTTATGAAAATCAAATTTTTTAATCAACTATTCCCTTAACTGTCTTTGAATTTTATTTCAGTTACAAGTTTGTGAAACAGGTACCTGATCTAGAGCTTTAGTATTGAAATCAACACCCACTCTCAGTCGTGCTTCTCTGATAGTCTCCCGCAACAGTTCTTTCCAATCACAAAGCTTGCAAACAGTGGCTTTTACCCGTAAAGATAAAATATAAACGATAAATGCCTACGGGAATATGAATTACATAATACTTTTCTTGTTTTTATTGGAAATACTATCATTTTTGATTAATTCATTATTCAGTGTGTAAATCCCATGTTTCTATCTATAATAATTGTTTTATGGTTAATCAATATTCTTTGTAATATACTTGGTATTGGGATGTTCTGGTGCATTTTCTACATTATGAAAATAATAGCAGAAATAAAAGTTATCACTTTCGTTTAAAGATTTGGTCGATTGTTAATAGCAATTCCGAAATGAGAATTCCGTTAGACAATGATAGTGTTCATGGACATATTATAATACACTGTAAAGATTCTATTCAGCCAAAAAAGAATTAATGTTAGAAAACGAATGCTCTGGTAAGATTTCTCTCAACCAAGATCTTCCAATTAATTTTAAGAAAACATAAGACGTAAAGCACCACTTCATTGCTACTAGCTTCTGTGGCTTGGTACTACATTCAGTTGAGTTGTTTTATTCAGTAGAAGTTTTGTGGAAGCTAGACAGCTTTCATATATTTTTATATACCATACAGGTCATTACCATTAAAGGGGATCCTACTTGATTATATTTCCATGTTTAGGATAATATTGTATTATTTATCCAAGATCTAATGTAAACAAGCCTTATTCATGGTCATTTTCACAAATAGCTGACAATTGGATGAATCAATAACTGTTATTAGACCTGACTATTAATTAAATTATTGTAATGTTTCGAGTATGTTATATATTGACATCGCATTGTGTTGACATGAAAACAAGGTTTGTACATGACATGTCATGTTATTACATTACATTTTAATAATATATATATATATATATATATATATATGGACACTGGTTCTGGTTGTCATTAATTGTTCAGGAAGATAGTAGACTGTCAATGACAGCTGTCATCGAATAATATAATGGAGTTAATTTACTCTGACAAGTCTGATTACCGTCAATCCTGAATGCCATGAATTGTGCGATGCGCTTACACTTTTCTGGTATTACAAATTTCCGTATATTTGGATAAAGTTTAATGATATTTTATGGCCCAATTAAAGCTATCCATGGCTGTCTGACGTGGAGGACCATGTTTGTAACATCTGCATATCTCAGGCTAAAATACAAAAAGGTAGGCTCATTTGTTCTGTTCTGAGATGATTTTATAAACGCGACTGTATTCTGAAAGAAAGAATGGAATGTCTGACGTACTGGATCTAGTTATGACTCGTGGCAATTCCTTTTCCCGGATCCAATGTAGACTTCACCGATGGCATTGTCACTTTGCCTTGGCCTTTATCTTCTAGTATTCGTTAATATTAATTAATATTATCAATCTTTCAAAGAATTAAAGTCGTGTTCAAGTAATTATTCGAATTTCACCCATTCATTGTGTATCGTGACTGCTATTAATTATAAAAAAGTTAAACATTAAGGAAACGCTTTGTGTGTAGTAAGACTGTCGCAATATTACTAGTGCTCAATTTCGATTAAAAGACTTTTTGACTCCTTCACTTAGGCATATCATTTTCCATGTTTTAAGTTTTATTCACAAATGGAATACAATGAAATGAAAGAAGTGGATGTTTTGTTCTATTTTCATTTTGCTGCAGACTAAGATAATGAAAAAGACCTCCGAAAGCCTTATCAGCAGAGAAAAAAGAAAAGCGATGTAGTGTTCTTATCTACTCTGACAAATCATTGTAAGATTCAAACAAAAAACTATTTTATACAAGGATAACAACTTCTATTCACGAGAATCCTATCTACAGAATACCATTTTCCCGGATTATGAGTACCCATTACAGTTAGGTCGAATGGAATAATAGGCCGAATTTATAACAGTTAGAATTTGCTATTTTGGGCTTTTCCCTAATTTACCATTCATAAAATTGAAGCATTTGCTTGTGAGAAAAACTAAATTTCTAGAACCCCTTATTCACAATTGCTACTAGAAACACCAGCTCCTTCAGAGTAACTTGACCATTTTCTACCATTTTTCCACTGAGGTTTGTCATCATGTTTATGCGACTTAGGGACCGTCCAAAGGTGCACAAGGGACGGATCAACCGTGAAGCGGTATTAGATCACAACTTAGCGCAAACGTTTTCCAATGTAGAATGGTTGGCAGAGTCATTCCAAAAAAAAAAAAAACAATGAAGGCGCGGTGGATGTCTAATTCCATACAACGAATGGAAACAACATTAAGGTACATGTATTTGCAAATACTCTAGACCTGATACATGTTGAGCACGCAAATTTGATCAAATTTCCTATCTCGGCTACTGACACAACTAGAGCAAAGGTGGGCTGATTAGCTTGTTTTCTCATATAATTTGGGAGCAAATGCCTCCATGAAAGGGATCATCGTTTAAACCAACTGTACTTACAACTATCTTCGGGTCGATTCTAATATTGGTTTAGTTCAAGTAGAAGAACAGCATCGTTAAACTACACAATCCCCCCATTCAGACATTTAAACATCCTCGAGAAATATCTTCTGATCTTCTAATATCAACAGCTGTTACAAGCCATTCCATTGGTCAATTATTCAATAATTGATATCACGTGCTGTAATCACCTATATCTTAAGTGTTTTTATTTCCGGAGAGCTCAAGGAGGTGGAATGATAACTTCTTAAGGACATGATCTTTAGATGAATAACAGTCGTGTAATGAAACCTCAAGTCTATTTATAAAATGTTCAAAGTGCTAATCAATGTTTGAAATGGAGAACTAATGTATGTCAATATTTATTATAAATCTTACTTTCATTTTTAATTCATACGTAATAATGTGTTAATCTTCCTTGTCTAAGGATCTAGCTTTTACTTTTTGCTAAATCGCATGAAATAATGTATATTCTGTGTGTTTTGTTTAATTATTTGTTTAGTATCATTAAGGAAAGATCTATGGGTCTTGTGACGTAGCTTCCAAAAGTAGCAGCTTTACATATTTGTTCTCTCTATCATTTGGAAGGGAGAAGGTATGGAATTTATTACCGCTTAGCTGTTAAAGTAAATAGGCCTACTTGATCTCACGTTGTTACACAGTAACCCATCTCCTTCATAAGAGACATTAATGGTAGAGATAAACCGAATCAAATTAATTATAGCATATTAAAATCTGAAACCAAGGTTAAAATCCCACCAGAGATCTAGTAAGCCTAGCCCTAATTATATCTACCATTGATCAGATTCACATGATACGGGATAACACTAGTATCACGACTAAATGGTAGTGTCAGGGATATTTTGTTGATTAAGAACATAACAAACTTGACAATATCTCATTTCCAACATCAAAGCCTCAACTTTTAAATAACAAAACTATATGCTTTAAATAAAACTATTTACCTGTAGTTGAAACTCACCAATCACCCAAGTTATTATTTTTACAAATTCAAAGTGGTGTGTAAAATCAAGGAATTTAAGATTTAAAATCTTATCTGGAGAGTTGAATGTGTCCAAACTCGTATCATCCAAAAGAACATACATTATTAAAGATAAAAGTCGAAGATAGGTAAAGGTCATCGCCTTCCTCCAGGTAACTGATACTACAACCTAGGTAGTAATTTGCTGTCTGTAGTATGACAAGGATCAATTGAAAGATTCCAGACTGATATCACAGTCTATGTAGTAGTTAGTAGTCGTGATAGTTTGTAGAAAAACCAGGATTAATTACTTGTAGGTGATTCCAGCTAACTGATATCACAGTTTGTGTAGTAGTTAGTAGTCGTGATACGACTATCAGGTTCAATGAAGGAATCTAGCTAACTGATATTACAGTCTATGTAGTAAGTGGTAGTCGTGGTAGTTTGTAGAAAAACCAAGATTATTAGGTTATTCCAGCTACCTGATATCACAGTCTATGTAGTAGTTAGTAGTCGTGATAGTTTGTAGTAGGATCAGGTTCAATGCAGGAATTTAGCTAACTGATATTACAGTCTATGTAGTAAATGGTAGTCGTGGTAGTTTGTCGAAAAACCAGGATTATTAGGTTATTCCAGCGAACTGATATCACAGTCTATGTAGTAGTTGGTAGTCGTGATATTTTGTAGTAGGATCAGGTTCAATGAAGGAATCTAGCTAACTGATATTACAGTCTATTTAGTAAATGTTAGTCGTGGTAGTTTGTAGGAAAACCAAGATTATTGGGTGATTCCAGCTACCTGATATCACAGTCTATGTAGTAGTTGGTAGTCGTGATATTTTGTAGTGGAATCAGGATCGATTTGATGATTTGGTACTGTTTGTTCGGTAGTGGAGATAGTACGTCAAAATATTATGGATATATTCACAACTCACATCAAATCAACTAGTTTTTCTGCAGACATTTTCAACTCCCGAAAAGGAAACTCAATATTCAGAAATTAAAATCAAGATTTGTAAATTTTGCGTCTGGTAATTCAAACATTTGTTCGCAATATTATTTTTTTTTGGTATAATCAAAATTAATGAATAGGATTGTAGAAGCAATATGTGATTGTAGAAGCAACGATAGGATATGGATAATAGACTGCTGCTGCTAAGGCTGAATGTGAGACAGGACCATGTCCTTGTGTATTGGGCCTAATTCTGACCCATGTAAAATAAAGAGTTTATTATTATTATTATTATAAGGAACACGGTGAATATAAAGTAGAATAAAGTAAAGAGAGACGGCATGCTGTAGTATATTTTGTCTTGATAATATCGGTATGTAGATAACCAATATTGGCTCTATACCAGATATTTTACCAGATTGTATTCTCTCTACACCAGCTGCTTCTGTCAGATTCCTTCTTCTTCTCAAGATTTGTTCTTTTTTAATTAGCAGTATTTCTAATGTTTCTGTCAAGATTCGCAAGTTCTTTTCATCTTATTTTTTCAGTGGTTTCTGTTATGCAGTTTATACCAGTGATTGTCATTTAATCGTTCTTCGTCTAAATGAATTGTGGTCCCTTTCATGACATTCACATGACGTATTATAATATATTACATATAATATACTTGGTACATACACTTTATCAATCCACTGCTATATAGAACAGAAAGAAGTAAGCTTCTATTTCGTTCTTTTAATGAGTGAATATCTCATCTCTAAACATAAACCATGTATCGTTTTTCAACATCTGTTAAATTGCTTTATGTAGCAGAAACTACAGAGGGCTATTAGTGGCTTATATCAAATTACTGGTACGTGAAGGCATGTGGTTCAATTTTTAATTTCACCTTGCTTATCTATTTTAGCATAATTTTAAGGTTTATTTTCGCAACATATATCTTAAGTTCTGGAAAATATATTCATTTCGAATCAGACTTCCCATCATATTTCAATCTTAATCAATTCCACACAAGATTAAACTTGAAGTATACTATTATTCACAGTTGATATTGTACACTTGATAATAACAGGTTTCAAACAGGTTTATTGCCTGTGATAATA
Organism: Nipponacmea schrenckii; assembly: GCA_030562195.1. Taxonomy (NCBI): domain Eukaryota; kingdom Metazoa; phylum Mollusca; class Gastropoda; family Lottiidae; genus Nipponacmea; species Nipponacmea schrenckii. Next base: position 35,604,389 of record CM060200.1, on the reverse strand, counting down.
CATAAAAAAAAATTCATCCGACTCAGTTTATCTACTTATAGGCTATCTGTAAATTTTGTATCAAGATGTTTCGTGGAACCCAAACAAATGAAAAAATGAAAAAAAAGCATGATTAGGAAGGGGGTTATTGGAGATGAAACAATCTTGAGAATTTAATCTTTCAATTAACTTTGCAGACTAAAATTGAACAGATAACTCGCTAACATCTTGAAGTTTTCTTATCTGATTCTTTTATTTCTATTAAAAGATTTAAATTGTCTAAATAAGAGATGGGGTTTAAGAAGTCAATTTGAAGAGATCTTATGTATGTCTGTCGCTTAATTGTCAAATGAAATCTAAAATACTTACTTCCAAATTGTCTTTCTTCATTACGGTACAGTAGACTAGATTAAATGTTGGAAAGATTTCACCGTACCTCTTGTATTCGCTTTTTATACGCCCACACATTAATGTGGGCTTATATAGGCGTCACCCCTATCCATCCGTCTGTGGAAACGAGAGCTGGTTTCTTAAAAGTTATGAGTTATGGTCTTGTTCTTGAAAACGTGTATAATATTGTTGATAAGATAGAGAACTGGTTGGTCACATTTATCACAAAGACTTGCTTACAGGTCAATCTCGCACCGTGCATCAAATTTTGTCCAAATGTGGTAGAGCAACATTGTGTGATTCTTCTGGCCAAGATTTTATGGGTCTATTTAAAAACAATTACCATTCAAGACACATAACCCTGATTTATAGACAGCTGTTCAATTTACACATGATTTTCCATGCATTAAGCATCTTTAGCTGTACTGTACTTAGATCTTTATAGCAATTACAGTAAGCCATTATTGCTAGACGCATTTATCTTTTTTCTCCTTTTCGGTAAATCTTGGAGACAGTATTTTATTACATGCCTCTTTTCCTTCCATCGATTGATCGATTTTACTTTCCATTTTGTTAACAAGATTTGGTTTATGTTCGTGTTCTGAAGCTTTTTTCCACGTCTCCACAAATTTACTAATTTGTGCAATTTTCCATGAAGCCTTTTTCGTTTATTTGATTTACCAAAAATCATTTTTCTGTTAGTACATGTATTTGGTTTTAGAAAGATAGAAGAGATTTGCAATAAAGAAAATCATCAGAAGAAATCGTTCTCTTTTAGGTTTTAACTAAGGTATCCATCTATTCAGTGTAATAATAATCTATAAACGATTTTCTAGGAGCATTTTGGTAGGGACGTTGTGTAACGATGGAAATTTTGGTATTGGGCAGTGAGATAAGATCACATCTTTCATAATAAAAATATACTGTCTTTTCTTCAATATAATAATAGTAAATCATATGATGATAAACACTAATGTTTGCTTTATTTAGGATTGACTTAAGACACAGCTCTACCAGAAGTTACAAAGTGATTTTTTTTCTTGAAAACAAAGATTATTTTCCGCATTGGATATGAGCAGTGAATTCCGTCACTTATTCTAATTTGAATGTCAAGTTATTTAGATTAGGCGAGTTGCACCAGTAACTTGCAAGTGGCATGGTGTAAAGAAGACGTCAAGTTGATTAAAAGCAATGACATGGAGGTCACGCGGTCGCAACGGCTTTCCCTATTTTATACTAGATCCAAATCGCTCATCACTTGTATAATTAGAATAGCAGTTAATGAGAGCTTTAATCAAAAATCCAAGTCAATAAGGTTTCCAACTAATATGTTAGTAATGAGTCACGGTTAATTTGCTATGTGTCCCATTGCTGCCATGAGTTGGGGACCGGCATGACACTTGAGTCAGTAAGGGATGGCACAATCTTCACTAATCTCGTGTTATATCCATATGAGTAGACACGATCAAACAGGCCTTTAATAATTGTCGAACCAATTCCTAAACTATGTAGAAGCCACATATGTCGTCTATGGATTCAAACAATATATTTTACGTAATCGTGTTGATTGAAATAAATAACTCGTCTGGGCAAAGGAACAAATTTCTCTATAAGGTCAACTATTATTATTTGTTTTTATATAAGTCATAACTTTTACCGATCTTACTATCTTCAGATAAGTACAATATTTACAAGTTTTCACCATTTACCTTCATTCAGTTGTCTGACTATGACAGTAAATCTAACTGTTTGTGACATAATTATTGTTCTGGCTGACAAGTTGGTTACCTCTGTACTCTGTAAGTTTGATCTACTGTAATAGAGGAATTGAACATGTCATTTCGTTAGCAGCAATGATATGAACTGTTCTCATTTAGTAATTCAAATCATCTGTATTTTTTCTCGGTCAAATCGCATTTCAATCGTTGATTTGTTGGACATTTGAACACATGTAATCTAATCTGCTTTCACTTGACTTCATGGAAAGATCGGTGGTTTTAAACCAAGTTAGTTTAATGTCATGTTAAAATTGACAGTTTAGAGTATCGATAAGATCATCTAGTGTGATTGAAATCCCATTGAACCCGTCACATCCTTGTAACGTTTACAGCTGCCCGGTTACTGACAAACTGATTGACACCAATAGTGTCGATCAATAGCCAGGAAAACCATCACCTTTCCACTCGCTTCTAGAAATTGATTTATACTCAGATTATATAAATCCTTAATTTTGCCATGTAAGTTTTTTTTTTAATAGCACGGCAATTGACTTAATTGTAGGTAAAAAGTCATAATCACCAACCTCCTTGCATACTTATTTACACGTTTCAGGTGATAAGACTGAGGATGACGAGTAACGTATTTAGGCAAATTGGAAACATGTGTTTAGCTGAATTTCGAAGCCTTTCGGATACATATTAAAGGTGTTCCCTGAGATCCAATATTTTTATAGAATGCAGTAGAAAATACATTAAAAGACGTTGGTATATTAGTATCATATTACTTTAACCTTCTAGGCAGTTCACACCATTTCCATATTATCCATGTCTCGAAGGAAAAGATAGGGTGTCAAACAGAATTAGTAGATGTTCAAACATTAGTCATGTTCATGTACTAATAATGATTATTGCTGTATACTACGACAAAGATAATATTGGTCTTCTAATGATTTGAATAAGACACTGGTTTTGATATAGTTTAATTAATCAATATAATAGTACCACTCATACAGGATTCATATCTATTTCCAGAACTATCCGCAAGGTGTATGGTACATCTTGATTTCCAGGTCGCTGTTATGATAAAATAAAGTCCAAATGGGGGTTCATTGCAAATACGTAGTTGTTTAGATAACGTAGTAAACCATGTTTTTGATACAAGTCCGGCTAGAATAACAGTATCTTTATGTTGTCATGAGTCATCAGAAAACCAGTCCTAAGCTATGTTACTTTTAATGGTACATATTTAATCAATTTATGTACGGGTGACTTGGAAGTCCCATAAAATCATACAGTTGATGAGTTTAAGATAAGATGACTCCGCACGTCTATTTTCAAATATCCATAAATCAGCTATTATTCGAACCTTTTTCCTTGCGAAGCTTTTCGTGAAATTACCAATAGATGTTACAATTTTAACTAAGTACTTTAAACCACACCGTCAAATCAGTGAAATACATTTTCTGTGACTCATTTTACTTCCAATAATCTGCACAATTTCTTTATTAAATTTCATACCACTTTCACAGTCGAGAAAACAGACTGATGTCGATGATGCAGCAATGATTATTGATAACTGTTTAACCCAATCACATCAATGCCTTCTTTAGAGAACAGTGCTAAGGATCACCTGAATCGGGGTTGGTTCTGATAATCTGTTCTGGAATAATCCATATAATACAAAAACCTCTTTCTATAATATCCTCTCAAGTACTTTTTTAGAGTCGTTTGTTCGTGTCCAGAAATAAATTCTCCATTGTGACCAAAATGAAAGTGATGTTCATGAACCATGGTAATTGCACTTATTATGGGGACATGTCTTTGAAGAAATGAAACTGAATAGTTGGTGACTGATTGGAAGAGTTTAGGATTAAACGTTAAAAGGTGAAAGAGGACAGTTTTCTTTAGTATCATAATCACGTAAAAATCAAACACTAAATAGTAATCAAGAGATCAATGGTTTTAGTATTAGAAATAAAATTATATTATACTGAAAAATATCTTGTTCAGCTAATGACATTAACGTGTAATATCACGAGCTTTAAAGGTACCCAGGTCCGGTTTATTGATAGCCTTATGATTAATTCTGTTCGTGAGTAGAAGACGACCTTTATATAAGTGAAAATAAAAACAAAGAAGAGGAAGCATTTTAGACGAAAAAGAAACGACATAAGTCTAACCATTCTTGCTATTCATATTTTCTAAAGTTGAATTCTTCCTGGTGTCAACATGATTGTATTCAATGTAGACCTAATAAACGTTGATATAATACAGTAGGTTTTTAATCTAGTATTAGGCTATGTGTCCCTAGAGAAGCTGCACCTCCATAAAATAATGAGATAATTTTTAGCTTTAACTGTTGATCTGAGATTAGATTTTGATATCCTATTACTAATTGACAATTTTTCTCAGTTATCCATCGTTTAAATTCTAATCTTAAGGGTGTCGTATATAATATTGACTATATCATATTTTGAGATAAAACGTCTAGAATTACCAATAGTATTAGCTAGGATGTCACTAAAAAATAATTTATGTTTTTGAAACTATGATAGCATTGGTAGATTTAGCAGTTTGTAACAAACTAAAATAGGATTTGATTTCTGAGTAATTATAAAACGTTACCTACAAACGCATTGAATGAAAAAGTTTAATCATATTCGTCTCCACTTTTGATGGATAGTTTTCGGTAAAACGCGGTATCGGTGTGTAAAAGATGAAAATAGTTGGAGTCGTCGATAACACCGGGAATAGAATGAACATAAAATTTTAAACTTGGCCAATAAGAGCTCTATTCATCAGCAAAAATACCTGCTGCCATAAATAACATAAAAAAAAAATAAATATAAAAAAACCAAGAAATTCTCCATAAAGATGCAGTTGATTATTGAAAAAACGCATAATAAATTGATGAAGCTTTTTCAAAAATCTCATTTTAAGAGATTCTGTTACCTTATGACACCAGATTAGTTAACTGATGAATATACACTCATATTGACGATTATTGAGAATTGAAAATTTTATGTTGATACTAAGACGCAGTATCCCTTTAACCGGAAAACTAAAAACCTAATCCGACTATTACCGACAGATTCCGTGTTTTACCGACCTATTGTTCGTTTTATACAGCAGTTCGTCAAAAGTGGAGGTAATGACGACGGACATTTTAGCGATAACAATATATATCTGTAATATAATATCTGATTGAAAATAGCGCTTAAATTAAAGTATTTTCGCAAACTCATTAATGATAATAATAATAAAAACTTAAATGACAAGGGTGAAAATTAGGCCAAAGGCCTCTTTACAATTTTGCCCTGAAAATATGAAAATATCAATACATGAAATAAAATACTAAATGGACATGTTAATAAAGTAAAAATAAAAAGTAAAATTGAAGAAGGCTATTTTGCCCCCCCCCCCAATGTATACATAAAACAGGCAGTAGGGATGGTTTTATAATTTAAATGTTAAAGTGTGTTTTGATAAATTTTGATACATTTGTTCTAAATATTTTAATGTTGGTAGCAAATTTTATATTTTGAGGTAAAGAATTCCATAGAGACGTACCTGTATATTTTAGACTATGCCAAAGAGAGGTATAAAAAAAGATGCACGTGCTCAAACAGGAAATCTACAAGAAAAGTACAAGAAGATAATATTTTAAGGAAATGATGTACACGTAATTGCTTCCGCAAGCGTTATAGACATTGCTTGATTTCTTTGTTATGTTAACCCTATACTTGTCAATGGCAATTGAGGAAATAATAGCTAGAAGGGAATGCCATGACACTTGTTATGTAGATGTAAATTGGTTATTAAAATAGCGTGCATCTTTTCCCACCAACCACTTGTACCTAATCAAAGAGAACTTTATATGATTAATATAATATTTAGTGAGCTTTCGCCTAACATTCATAAAAGCTTTTGAAGTCCCCGTTTATTGGCATCACGACTCGTCAGAAATAATTTGCCTTTCCTCCCCACTAATGTAGGCCCTATCAGGCAAACTGTTCTAAGTGAAATTACATCACAATCTTGGTGAAATGAGGAAAGTCGTTGTTAAAGAGTGGCCTTGAATGGTTTATTCCTTAAATGTGAATTTGCAAGTGACAGTAACCACAGTAAATAAATAATGTATTAAAGGAATGTAAACACTGTTTAGCATGTAAGTAGAGCTCAATTTGGTAACAATAAGCTTCCATATACAAGCTTGTAAAAGTAACACATAAAGGCTTGGCACTTTAAGAATGTCTTATACTTGGTAAACCCTCATATGAAACGATCATTGCTGACATTTTTAAAAAACACGCTCCTCTCAAGCGAAAGTATATTCGTCCCAAGGCAGAATCAGCATGGCTTTCAACCGAGGTCTTAGCATGTCGAAGAACCAAACGGGCCGCTGAACAAGACTCGCTTGGAGGTAGACCGGCAAGTATTTCAAGTCTCGCGAAAGAAACTTAACAATAAAATACAAAAAGGCAAAGGCAAAACATATTAATGATATAATCACTGAAAGTGCCAAAAATCCAAAACGGCTGTTCTCAACGCTCAACGGTTTACTTGGAAAGAAATCGGAATCTGTTCTCCATAAAGTTGATAGTATATCTGTCGCTAATGATTTCTGTCACTTTTTCATGGACAAAATTACCAAAATTTGTGAAGGTCTTCAATTATCAGACAATGTTAAAATTAACAGTCAGGAAAGCAAATTTAGTGGACCACAGCTTAAGTCACATCAACCTATTTCTGAAACAGATTTGAAGAAACTGATTCTATCATCAAAACCAACTACATGTTCACTTGATGTTCTCCATACCAAGTTCCTAGTGTCGAATATAGATGTACTGCTTCCAACACTAACTGAAATCATAAATGCCATTTTGGAAACAGGGATTGTCCCTCAAAGTTTCAAAACAGCATTTGTCAGACCCTAGTTAAAGAAGTCAAATATAGATCCAGAAGTTTTAAAGAATTATAGGCCTGTGTCTAATCTCTCTTTCATCTCCAAATCGTGAAGTCACAGCTTATGACTCACCTTGATAAGTTCAATCATGTTGAAAAATATCAATCTGCTTACCGCACATCCCGCAGCACAGAAACAGCTTTAAATTCAGTTTTAAATAAAATCAGAAGTTCTGTTGATGATGGAAATGTGTCTTTACTTATTTTATTGGATTTGTCCTTTTTGCTTTTGACACGATCGACCATTTAAAAATTTTTTAGTTTGTTAAAAAGAGTATGGCATCAGTGGTGTTTTCCTTCAAATGGTTCTCTTCATATCTATCCAAGAGAACTCAAAGCGTCATTTTTCATGATTCATCATCAGAAACGATCCTGTGGTGTACCTCAAGGTTCGGTCCTTGGTCCCGTGTTGTTCAGTTTATATACCAAACCCCTTCGTAAAGTAATTGGATATTACCATATCGGTCATCATTTTTATGTTGATGATTCTCAGCTTATTGACAGTTTCTCGCCAGCTCTTTCAAATCACGACTTAACTTACTCCAAGATGGAAGACTGTGTCTCCGATATGCACAGCAGTGGATGAGTGCCAACATGTTGAAACTAAACTCCGATAAGACTGAGGCCATGTTAATTGGACCCTCTGCTCGACTGGCTGGTCATGAACTTGATGGTCTCCAATTAGGCCAATCATTCATTTCTTTCAATTCTACGGCTAAAAACCTTGGAGTTTATTTGGATCAAAACTTAGGAATGGAAGATCACATCAATAATCTTTGTAAAACTTGTCATTTCCATCTACGAAACATAGGAGTTATTCGCCATCTAATCACCAGAGATGCGTGTGCCACACTTGTTAGATGTCTCATCCTCAATCGTTTAGACTATTGTAACAGTCTTTTGTATGGTTTACCAGACACCCAGATTGAACGACTGCAGAAGATACAAAATCGAGGTGCCAGACTGGTTACACGTACAAAAACTACTGCTCACATTACCCCGGTCTTAAACGACTTGCACTGGCTACGAATTGAAGAGCGTATTGTTTTCAAAATACTATGTTTATGTTTTCAATCAGTTAACAACGTCGGTCCTTCCTACATTCAACCATATGTTCCTGCTACAACTTGTGAAACCATCATTTAAATTAAAATCATTTGGTGGTAGAACATTTGCATATGCTGCTGCACACCTATGGAATTCCCTCAACATATCCATTAAATCATCGTCAAATATACAAGACTTCAAATCCAAATTGAGTCGTTACGATTAGACTTAAAGTGAATTATGCTTGTGTAAGACACGTGTCAGCGCTTTGAGCACACTCCATGCAGAGTGGATTTCAGCACTTTATAAATACATTATTATTATTATTATTATATCATCTCAAGTGTTCATCTTCAATAGATTTCATCTGCTTATTTGCAAGGCAAAAGGTCTCTCTAATTTTAAGAAGAGCGTGATGCTCACATCAATATGGTGATGACTTAATTTACTTTAATAAACCTCATTTACATCTATAGTATTATATCAATCTAAATGATGAATCATATTAAAGTTCATCTAAATGAGTATTCAACCATTATTAAGAGTGGACAATAGATGACCACAGTATGACCAGCTCAAATCAAAATTGCTAAATCCACAGGAAATGACAACCGAATAGTAAATTGGAGATAATCAAGTGATAATCAAACTGGTTATTTAAAGTAATTGTGAATGGGAATTGCTCTTGATGTATGAACTGATATTAGGTTTAAACGAAGCATTCACTTGGACAACTAGTACAAATGAAATATTATTTCGTAGAAACATTAAATTTACTGAGCAACGTTTTATCTGTAGAATTTACAATGCATTTTATTGTCTACGTTACATCATTATTTCAAAATGATACGGATAAATATATCTATTATTAGAGAGGCTCTTTAAATAAATGGTGTCCATGGTCCGTTTATTTCATTATTTTTTACACGCTATGTGTCAGAATGATGAATGTACACTTCACCAACAACAACTATTTCATTAACTTATACATGTTGCTATCAATAGCTGACCTTTTTAAAGGATAATGGTCAAAATATACAAATAAATATAAAAAGTGTATTCCGTAACCGGATATTGGCATTAAAATATAGGGCCTGTGTGTAGAATTCAGTTGTTTAGATTCCAGGTATTTCTGAACCATTGTGTAATCTGGCGATATTGTTTCGTCAGTTTTAAGAAATTGGTCTTTGGTTCTGTAACCTGAAAACAGATGGCAGATGGCAGGTAACACAACTCTGTGCGCTATAAAGGAAATATTTTACCAGTACATCGAACGGCATTAGACTTTTTGATATTTAAGTGAAAAAAGATGTAAAAATTCATTTTATCTTAAATACACATCTAATTAGAAGAACTATATTCAAAATACCATTGAATTCCCGTGTTATTATAACATAAGAAAGTCACTCTGAATTCAATTTAAGTGCAGAGTCACAGTCTTCGTTATATTCCATTGATACTTTTCTCAAATTTCATTGGAATAAACTTTAATGCTATTAATTGCTAAATTCATAGATTTTCCAGCTCGGGGTTAAGTTCGGATGAAATCACGAAATTAACCTTTATTCTGTTCAATCATGCTGCATGATTTGAATAAATTTACTACATGGTCAATTCAATCAGGTCGACCAATGGTCTCAGATAAAGAAAAATTGATTTGGATTCTTGACTAACCCATCAATAGTCAGCTGATCAATCTAAACTACTGTGAAATCCGGACCACCAATATAAGACAATGGAATAATTGTGCATTAGTCTATATCGGGTATACAAACTTTTAATATGACTAAATTTAAGGCCAAAAATCTCATACATAAGGATATATTGTCAAAAGACAAATATGAGCTGCAGAACAAAACCTACATGACGGTCATTGAACACGGATTATAAAATTTGATTAAAGTCAAGAATAGGGAAAAGTTTGGAGTTCTGATGCTTATAAATTGTCTATTTCAACATTGCGTAACAACGTTTAATATTAGAGAATATGTTTATTACAGGTGCCTTGAAAAACATTATGGTGCTTTTGTTCAAGCACAATTTTTCGTTTATGTCAATAGAAATATATTCAATATGTGAAGAACGCTTCTGTTTTCTGCCGTTTGGCTTTTAAAGAATGCCACAATTGTAGCATTTTGATGAATTTAAACCTTTCATGTAGAGTTTTTGTCTTTGACTTGTTGAAAGTAATTGAATTTTAGTAAAAACCAAATCGAATAAATTTCCAAGATTATGTGATCATCGTTTTTGATGTTTTTGTTATTTTGAGATTAATAACATGTAAAAGGGAGCGCTGACATTCTCTATCATTCACGATTGCTTTTGCTCAAAAGCTGTTTTCTATGGTTGCTAAATCTTTGGGTGTTAAACTTCTTAAAAGGTTTTGACAGGAAGAGAGATTAAATTTATATTTTTATTTCAAACGAGAGAATAAAGCTTTCCAGATTGCCTTATAAAAAAATCCGTATTTTAGTGAAGACATCTATGTTTTTCTCATTATAAACCTTTCTTTTCAATATAGGCCTACATCAAAATATCTGAAAAGGTCTGAAAAAGTCAATTATTTCACCTCGTTTGTTCTTGTTAATCTGTTGAAAAGAAATCATTTTATCTTCTTCAATTCTATATTTGCTTTCGTTCCTTGCCGATGTAGAATTGCCATGTTCATGTACATGTAATTGGAAATGAATGTGTAAGGTTACGATCAGTACTATAGAATTTGTTGTTGAAGCACTTCAGTCGATATTCAGACCATGTCCTGTGTATTGAGTCTATATTGAACAGATTTGTGGTTGTGTCTAAATCAGTCAATAACTGTAGGAGCTTAGCTTTTATTCCTCTTCGTCGCATCTTTGTGCAGAATTGAATGAAATGTATTGAGAGATTTCTGGATGGTGCTGAAGTATCTTCTGGGTTATAATGTGATAACAAAATCCAAATATAATGAAAGCCATCATTCAAGTGGGAACATGCTAAAATTATTTCTTCTAGTTACTCTTAGGTCACCTATTTGGTAATAACATATCGACATTACCAGTAGTTATTTATTTTGGTATCATTTTACTTCTAAATGAGGTTGAAACTAACAACAGTCGTAGAATATGAAACAGTAACCTTTTTCATTCGTTTTTAGATAAGTTTAAAATAGGATCGTAGAATTTTATTTTAAATAAATTCAAAACATAGAACTTTGCTTGCACACTCAATTCCAATTTTGTTTACAAATTGAGCTCCTTTAACAATTTTGTTTAAAACAAATAGACAAAGTGATCGATATCTAAAGATCTGTTTGAAGGGACATTTTGCTTTCATCGTCTGCAAGCAGTAAATTACAACAAACGCATGGAATGAAAAGTGAGTTTTAAATTGTATTTCTGGTTTCAACCTTGGTATGTGTAAGATAAGTGTTCCAGACGTCAGAAATTGCAGAAAAAGACTAATGTAGCTATAGAGTAAAACAGTCATGATCGGTGACAGTTTTCTTGCCTTGGCTTCAACAAACAGAAGCCTTTATATTTGTATATCGAATGAAAGTGTGATTGTAGTTAGGTCATGCGAGATACAAATTTGCAAGGACAACTTCCTGTGCTTCCTGTGCTTTTATTTTATCAACTGTCAATGGACTCTTTGGCGTATCTGTAGCTCAAGGGGACTCCATTTTATAGCCTTACTCGATCGAGAAAATGCCCATTCCATGAACAGGGGATAATAGACAGCAATCTTCAAGGACGAAACAACCAATGTTATTGCTTCTTGTAATAATTACAATGAATACTCAGAACCTGCAGAATAGAATAAACCTTCAGGTTATAGGTTTTCAAACTGGGAACAGTTTTTTGTCTTTTGGTGGTCAGATATCTACTGTAAATCAGTTATTTATCCTGTTTTACAAAACAATGAAAAATATCAGCTGGTGAGCTCAGGTGCCAAAATGTAAATGCAATTTACTACAACCTGTTGATGCCCTTAATGAAATAACTTCACTAATGAACTTGCTCAAGATAAACATTATTTTATAATTTGTATAGATATTGAGAGTGCATATGAATGGTGTTCACAGTCTCACAACCAACAAGCAATCTGTTGAAATAAAGATCGATAGCTTACTCATAAGATGACTTGTTATGACACATTTATCAATCTGTTTCTCTCACATCAATCGATCAATCAATCGAGAATATTGACCATTGGTCACCTGTGAGTGGTCGCAGCACATCAGAGCTGCAATCTTATATGGCTTATTCAGTACAATGTTCGTATACAGGTTTATAGACTTATTATCGGTTTTGATGACAAGCTAAGGTAGAAGATAGAATAGATCTCACATGGTAATCCTCAATTTGATGCTATATTACCTGTGTTACATTTAAGTGAAAAAAATATCTCTATTCATTCATCCTTTAAAGGGATAATGCATCTTAGCACGGACATAAGAATTTAGTTCTCAAGGATGGTAAATATGAGTATATATTCCTCAGTAAACTAACCTGGTGTCTCAAAGTAAAATACTTCCTTAAAATCTGGAAAACTTGCTAAACTTAATCGTTTTTAAAAAAATTTTTATTAGTTTCTAAGACCTATTATCCCTCAAATCAACAACTACTCGATAAGCGTCGGTAAACATTTTTTTGCATGCTTGTAAAAATCATGCGAATCATTTCGAATAAAATAACAAGTAAAAAATCGAATACCACAAATCTATCTTTTAAAAACACAAAACACAGATAAGATCATTAGCATAATCGAAGTAATCTTATGTTGCCAAAGCAAGGGAGGGAGTAAGAAGTAAGAGTTTTGAATGGATACCTACAGTGCTGTAAAGAGTGTGTTCGGAAAGACACCGACAACATCTATACACTGTAGAATAACTACGAAAGTTTTATGGAAACTTTAGACCCACCTTCTCAATAATTTCAGGTGGAATAAGAGACCTACAGAGACGATGTCCTGATGGATATTTTGGATACAAGTGTAGATTTAAATGTCGATGTCGTGGATCAGAGAATTGTCAAAAAGACACTGGATCGTGTCCATCTGGTTGTGCTGATGGTTATTGGGGGCCTGGTTGTCAACTGTGTAAGTATTCATTTAAATAAACAATATTTATTTTATCTAACAGTGCAATGTAACAATATGAAATGACAAGCTGATTTTTTTTGCAGTTATTTTTAGTAACCAAATAACGGTAGTAAGGACCTTGATTCACCCATCCCACTTTATAATTTAAACTTTTTGTCCAGCAAAGCAAACAGTTTTTGTTTTTTCCATTCTTTTTATGAGAATTTGCATATCAGTCTCAAAATAGTATTACCAGTCTATTAGTTGTTGAAAATATAAACACGAGCACACAATATAAAAAAACCAAAAAAAAACTTGTTACTTTAAATAGATATATAAGAATTATTCTGAATCAGAGTTGTATGGCCTTCATACCCATTGTAGATAAATTAAGTTAAAAAAATAATATGAGATCTGTAAGATATGTTTGGACTTTTTCTGCTTTGTAATCTTGAAATATCATGTGGCTTCCTTTGAAATGTGATTTCTTTAAACAAAAAAAAAAGCTACTACACAGTTGATAATATTCATGCATTGTAACTTTCCTATCTTTTATTATTTTATTTTTTATATAATTTATTTCTTAAATAATCTTCAGGAACATATTGTGATAGCTATCATGAAAGCCCGAGATTTTTAAATTTCTTTTATGACAAAGGCTCATCTAAAAAACACTGATCATAAATCAAAAGAGGACATTTTGGCTGAGTGGTGCTCAATAATATTAAAAGGTTTTCAAGGTTTAACCTGGAAATAGTAAATATGAATATTGGAATATTGAAACCCAAATGTTAGATTTGTAATTGGGTTCTAGGCATTGTATTTTGAAGAGGGGTTTAGAGAGAGATTTTGGGTGGAGATCTATATGTTCACATGTAAATTTGTTATGATTAAAATATGAAGTTATGATAAAGAAAAACTAAGCAGGATTGGCTCTGTCCCTTTTCAGGATTTCCCTCGAATCACAATCTGGCCTTACTTCAGACACTGCAAGCCTTATGTTTCTAAGAGTTTTTTTTTTTTTAACAACTTGAATTATTATTTATGAAAGTATCCTTCCTCTTTCAGCAAACAATTGTTATTATAATGGCCAGAAGAGAAATTACATGGGAAGTAAGCGTCAGACCAAATCATTATATACCTGTCAAAGATGGGATTCTCAATATCCTCATCAACATTCTTATAAACCCCATGATTTCCCAGAGAGACGATACACTTTGAATTTCTGCCGTACCACACAAGATTCTAATGAACCATGGTGTTATACCAACGATAGAAAAGTTCGTTGGGAACATTGTAATATTAATAATTGTGGTAGGTAACTTTTTTTATGTTTGTGAATATAATACAACTACAGTATTATTTGTTTTAGATATTTTCTGGTGAGTTTGAAAGAAATCTAAAAAAAAGCATGACTGGCTTGTATAGTTTCTATTTAATGTCATTTCTGATTTCCATACAATGCCTTTGATTCCTGTGAGTCCAGATTGACTGTATGAGATTGACATTGGGACAGGATATAGAATTGGTATGAATAGAAACTAGTAACAAAAACACCTAAATTAGCCAGACAACCTGTTTTGATTCATAAGAGACCGTCTACTGTTCAAAATTTGAGAACGATTTATTTTCAAGAATTTTATATGTTTTAGTGTGCCCTCCAGGAAGGTTTGGCAATAATTGTGCTAAAGAATGTCATTGTCGTGATATCACAGAGAATTGTGATAGTATTATGGGTGTATGTCAATCGGGTTGTGCTGCCGGTTGGGAGGATTACGATTGTCAAACTGGTAGGTCTTTCATATTAATTGCATCGCAATAGCACCTGTTTTGATTCTGTTGATGGGATTGTGAAATTATGATAGATAAAAGACTTAAAGGAGATGTATCTACTAAATAAAAGAACAAATACTTGGCTTATTTAACTGTTTTCTGCTGTAGCAAAAATATACTTTACTTTACACCAAATATATTACATGTTGCATTATTGTTCAATCCTGATTAAGAGTGAAACATCTCCTTTAACGCGGTCTTTTTTTAATGAATTTGCAGAATTTTGAGTAGATTTCGTTTGTTTCATTCATGATTGAGTAGAATTTGAATCATGCAATCTCATCTCATTTACACATTGGTCATTTGACTCATGGCACGTTACAGGATGGTCGTTGGTGGAACATGTCTTTTGGGATTGATCTTTGAAAACTTCCTGTGACAGCAAGAATAATCAGCAATTAAAAATCCCATCTCATAGCCCTGTAATGATCTGTTACATGGCACTTCTCATGCAATACCTATCAAACCCTGGCATTTTAAGTGACACTTAAAAAAACATAGTGACTCACAGTTCATGCTGTTTTTTCCCCTAGGGCCATAATATCATAATGTCGGATGTATCAAGTGAACATCCTTTGAAGACTATGTATTGAAAAAGATATCGGATTAATTTTTATATTACATGTATTTTATTTGAACCGCTGCAATTTTTATGATCTATTTGATAAGGATTGCACAATTCATTAATATTACGGCAATTATATACGATACATTATTGAATAAATATTAAATATAACATGCCATCATTTGTGTGAGCTTGACACTACTTAAGGGTTCACAATACTTTGGACTTAATTTGAAAGAAAAACTGGTTGTCATTGAGCTTGATTTTGAGGTTTTTGATAAATGAATAAGGAGTTTTGATTTAAATAAGATTATTATCTATAATTTGTTTCACTAACTTAAAGTTATTGTCAATCTACATATACCATAAAAGGATAATTTGTTTGATTCCTCATTGCGTAAGTGTTCCAACATTTGGTAGGAATACTCAAGGAATAAAAGAGTAAACTTTTAGGAAATTAATCTAGGTTTATTCATGGCACATAGGCATATTGTACTAAACCTTGATACAAAGAATCTGTATTATTGAATTTGATAAGATAATGCATAAGGATTCAATAAAGTCTCAAAAGTTACATGACCATATTGGTTGGATAAATTCTAAGATTGTAGAAAGAAATAGGAGGGTTATTATTATGGGAATCAAGCAACTGATGTCAATTACGGTGTGCAACTAAAATAAATGAAGATGTAGAAAATTGAACTCCTATACCTGTAAACTCTGCATGTATAAAATGTGTGATGATATTTTATAAACTAGCTATTTCGTGTGCTGATAATCGTTATGGATGGGATTGCTCACAAAGATGTCATTGTCAAGACCCTGGAGACTGTGATAGATTTACTGGTCCCACTAGAAACTGTGCATGTCGTAAAGGATATTTTAAACCTCCTTATTGTGAACCAGGTACCGTTTTGACTTTGTTTTTAATCACATAGAGATATTTGGCACAAAACCATTGAGAGCAGATATTAATGAGATATTGTGAAACAGTAGCACTTTGTTTGAATGCTTGATTGCTAAAATAAATACCTGATAATTATATTTTTTAAGTCATTTTAGCTCTCAAAACAAGCTCAATAAGCTAAAATGTGAATAATATATTTTTTTCACATCATAGAAAAATTAATTTAGATTTAAAACTTTTTTACAGTGACAGAACCAAGAATTGTTTCTTTCAAAAACACCAAGGTAAACCCAGGTCAAAGTTCAGAGTTCAACTGTACAGTAGCTGCATTTCCTACACCTTATGAAAATGAGATTAAATTGGTTGGTCCTATGGGTAGGAAAATAACTCTGCTTGGTTCGAGAATTCTTGAAAAGTACCTGTATACCAGAATAAATCATTTTGTAGCTGACTATGTAATGAGTGGTGATAGGTTTATGTGTGTGGTAAAAGCTACCGCAGGATCAACTCAGATGACTGTTGTTGCAGAAACTTATGGTAAGTTTTGGAAGTTTTGGTCAGTAGAGGGATTTTAAAATATATTGAAATATGTAGAATATGCTGTGCTTTGGACGTATAAGCTAGGTAGTTGCTTCTAAATATTGCCCTTCAAGACACACAATTATAAAAGTGTTCCCGCTGAAAAAAAAAAAAAAAAAAAAAAAAACAATAAAAGCACTGAATCCTGAACATCTATAAGACAGAACAAACCACTCTTAAACATATTTGAAAAGAAAAAATATGGAAAAGGCAAAACTGTAGTCTATTGTAAAAAAAAATAATTCAACACAGAATAAATCAAGATAATGAAAGTCTGTTTTATATTAAAAAGTTAATATAAGTCAATTTGTAATTCAAAAATATTGAGTATTAGGCCTATATGGTCTATAAAACAATTTTATTGAGTTTGGTGTTTGATTTTCAGACAGAAATAAACTTTTTATATTTAGGAAAATACTTTGTTTTCAATACCTGAAAATAAGCAGAGGCATTTACTTGAAATCTTGTCTTAAAATCTTGTCTTTTACATATCTTAATGTTGTAAATGTAATTTAAAGAAAATCATATTTTGATTTATGAATAAGTTAAGCTTTGGTTCAAATTTGTATAAAATGAATTAGTTTTTTGAATGCATTAAAAGGCATAAAAGTTTCGATGTTCAAATGTGTTATATTTTATTTTATTCATTGTTAAATATTGATGTTTTTTTATACAATAATCATGGATATATTGTCAGATTGAAAGAACTTTTTTTATGATAGTCTGTATTATTCTTTGTTTTATTGTCTAGAAAATAATTTTGACACCAATATTATGAGTCATCAGTATTTACAATGATTGAACACTATTAGGATCAATAGCCTGATCAATTTTCTGCTTAGACTTTAATACAAAAACAATCATTTTTACCTAAGGAACATAGTACCCAGCTGTTAGTTGGATGTAATAAATAGTTCATAATTACATGTATTCTGAAATTATTTGAAATAGATCAATTTTACATCTTGAAACAATTTGATCCTTGAAATAATTTTCATTTGAAAATATTTTATTTCTTAAATAGAAGGTCATCCAGAGTCAGTATTAGCTGATAATTAAACTACAAATTCACTGCACTGTCAATATCTATAGCCCATGATATCAATTTACTGTTATCCAAAGTTGCATTATTTATCAAATCATGTAAATACGAAGTATAACCAGATTACATCAATCCAAGTCTTAGAGGTATCATATTACTTCAATCCAAGTAGAAGTATTACCAGATTACATCAATCAATCAAGTCTTAGTGGTATCATATTACTTCAATCCAAGTAGAAGTATTACCAGATTACATCAATCCAAGTCTTAGTGGTATCATATTACTTCAATCCAAGTAGAAGTATTACCAGACTACATCAATCCAAGTCTTAGTGGTATCATATTACTTCAATCCAAGTAGAAGTATTACCAGATTACATCAATCAATGTCTTAGTGGTATCATATTACTTCAATCCAAGTCTTATTGGTATCATATTACTTCAATCCAAGTAGAAGTATTATCAGATTACATCAATCCAAGTCTTAGTGGTATCATATTACTTCAATCCAAGTAGAAGTATTACCAGATTACATCAATCCATGTCTTAGTGGTATCATATTACTTCAATCCAAGTCTTAGTGGTATCATATTACTTCAATCCAAGTAGAAGTATTATCAGATTAGACCAATCCAAGTCTTAGTGGTATCATATTACTTCAATCCAGGTAGAAGTATTATCATATTACTTCAATCCAAGTCTTAGTGGTATCATATTACTTCAATCCAAGTAGAAGTATTACCAGATTACATCAATCCATGTCTTAGAAGTATCATATTACTTCAATCGAAGTAGAAGTATTATCAGATTACATCAATTCAAGTCGAAGTAATACTTCAATCCGAGTATTATTATCAGATTACTTAATTCATTTTTTATTAATCCTTCCAGGATCCCTCATGGATGGCATTACCCCCTCATTTTCACTCCCCTTATTAATTCTTATCTGTCTGAAAATATGGCTTTGCTGAATAGAACAATTTACCCCAGGTTGAAACCCTTGTTATATACTGTATGATCAAATAAAGTTAAAGTGTTATCAAATTTACCATCATTCAAAGCCAATGT
This sequence comes from Nipponacmea schrenckii, assembly GCA_030562195.1. Classification (NCBI taxonomy): domain Eukaryota; kingdom Metazoa; phylum Mollusca; class Gastropoda; family Lottiidae; genus Nipponacmea; species Nipponacmea schrenckii. The sequence continues at coordinate 35,585,238 of CM060200.1, read as the reverse complement.
TATATTAAGTTAAAGCATTATTAATTTGATATATGTATGATAACAATAATGATTTTTTTGTGCCATTGTTTGTTTATTAGGTAACTATCAATTGTTCAATTGCATTGTGGCTTTATAGATTAGACTATCTCTAATAGAATAGAAATAATGTGTATAATGGCGCCTCTAGCGATTTATAAATACATGTATATATTTAAGATCTGATAATAGGAAGAGAATAACAGAAATTTATATGGTATTTAAATAGGTTCTAACTCTGGTATATATTAGTAGAAATACTAACTGCAGTTGTAATAAAAATCCATACAAGACAAGACAATTCAAAAATGTCACCCAAAAAATGGCAAAATCGGGAGTAGAAGTTGTATTACAATCTGACAAAAGACTGGGTTTTATTTCAACGAGTAATTTGAATTTATGTGGAAAATTACAATGGGGAACACTATGTTGCATTTAAGGAAATACTTGTTTTTAGTCAATGTGAGTGTGCTGAATCAAATATGAACTCGTTTTAATGTTTGGTTTTTCTTCAAGCTTCAGATTTTATGCAATTTCAGACTTTTATCAAAAAAAGAAAAAAAAGGCAGGGACAGCCACAAATCAATTTAATTTAATTTAACAAGAACAAGCAAATGTGATTTTATTTTCTGGAAACATTTCTCAGAAATTCAAGTCTTAGAAAACCTGAAGTAATGGTTTTCAATTTAGCAACACATATTAGGAATTGATAGTTAGGTGTGGAGCAACAATTATATCAAATGACACTAAATCTCTGAGAAACACCTTGCTTTTTTATACGCCCACACATTAATGTGGGCGTATATAGTCGTCGCCCCGGTCTGTCCGTCCGTCCGTCCGTCCGTCCGTCCGTCCGTCGGTCCGTCCTTCCGTCCATAATTGTTTTGGACACGATAGAGAGCTGGTTTCTTGATGAATTTTAATGAAATTTTGTGTGAGTGTTTGTAATCACTCAAGGATGAATCCTATTAAAAATCAGACCAATCAAAAACTATTTTCTATGAGTTATTGCCCTTGTTCTTGGATTCATTGCGGACACGATAGAGAGCTGGTTTCTTGATGGATTTTGACGAAACTTGGTGTGAGTCTTTGTAACCACCTACGGATGAAGCCTATTAAAAATCAGACCAATTGAAAAATATTAAAATGAATTATTGCCCTTGATTTTTAATTCTTTGTGGAGAGAGCTGATTTTCGTGATGGATTTGGATGAAATTTATTGTGAGAGTATTTAAAATTCAAGAAAAATCTTTCATTTACCGATAATTCTTGTTAACCTCCCGGACATATTGGCTGCCATTATAAGCGTGGGCGTGTTACGATGGTCATTCCATTTATTTGTTACTTTATTGATCCAGGAAACATTTTTACTCACTTTATGTCTACCTCCCTTTTCTTTATAATAATAATAATAATCACTTTATTCGGGTAAGAAATTAGGCCGGGGAGCCTCTCTTGCATTTCATATATACATATATACATACAAACAAAATCAATCAACAACAAATATACAGGCAATATAAAATTGATAATAAAAGAAACATGTTGTAACTGTTAATAGTAGATGTATATACAAATATAATCAAAATATCTTAATATTTGATTTGGAAATGTAAGCTGATATATTTTTGTAAAACATTTTGGGATTGTTGTTTAATATTTTGAGATTGGCAGGAAGACTATTCCACAGGCTTGATCCCTTAAAACTTAAGCTACATTTGGTAAGGGAAAGTCGTAGCTTTGGAAGTTTTAGTCTTTTATTGATATTAGTGTAAGGAGTAGTATGGAATTGAAATATTTTAGACAGATATGTGGGGCACTGATTATTCAATATTTTATAGATATATTTTAAGGAATTTAGTTTATGTCTCGAGAAGATATCTACTATATTGAGTTTAGACAATGTTTTTAAGACGACACTTTTATTAGTGCAGATTCCTACAATTAATTTAGATGCAATTTTAAATAGTTTGTTGATAATATTAGCTGATTTAGAATCGAATTTATCCCAGATTGGACTACAATAATCAAATATAGGTTGAATATAGACTTTATAAAATACAGAACGATGAGATTGAGATAAGAAGCCTTTAATTTTTCTCAATTGGTATAGTTTAGTGCTTATAACATTTTTAATATGTTGTATGTGATCTTTCCAGTCCATATTATTGTTAAATACAACACCTAAAAGTTTAAATTTTGAGACATTTTCAATTGTAGCACTGTTAACAGAAATATTTAGTTTATCGATATTCATACGAGCTTTTCTTTGTTTAGTGGTTATAAGCATACATTTTGATTTGTTTTCATTAATTATCATTGAATTATTCGTACACCATTTGACTATTTCGTTTGTATCATGTTGAAGATTTGTTTGAATTTGAAATACAGAGGAATTACTAGAATAGACAGTCGTATCATCAGCGAATAAGTCCCAATGACATTTCAAGTTAAGTGGGAGATCATTTATGAAAATATTGAAATGAATAGGTCCTAAAATGGATCCCTGAGGAATTCCATCGGATATCATACACTGTGATGATAATGTTTCTTTTGGAACCTTCATTTATGGATTGTGATTTTTATAGGAAAGTGTAAGTTTACTCCTTATGATATGAACTTTATACTAATCTTTGACGTAAATAATATATTTTGCAACAAAATGCATTTAATGTTTCTATTATCTATCTACCAACATCTGTTTATTTTTAACAGAACTACCCAGAGTAATATCACCACCAGTTATAGTAGAAGGTACAACCACAGCTCATAATGTTACAATACAATGGAGAAAATGGAATAAAGACCAGGGGGATAGTGGTGATGGCCATGTTGTCACATATAGTGTCTTTCTGAGACCAAAAGGTTGGTTATTATGACATTTGTCTATTTAACTCATTTTGCAGAAGCAGAAGTGACACCTAAAAAATGAAACCTTTCGAACTAAAGCTTTGAAAAAAAATTAGGCAAACACATGACTGTACTACTGGTTACTTTCTGATTTGCAATCCTCAGTTTAGTGATGGCGTCCATTCAGATTCTTAGTAAGATTGACAATGCCTGTTGCAAATTTGCTCAGGCTTAATGTTTCTATTTGGTTTGGAATCCACAGTTTAGTGATGGCATCCATTAAGATTGACATTAAAATTGATAATGCCCGTTGCAAATTTGCTTAGGCTTAATGTTTCTATTTGGTTTGGAATCTTCAAGTTTAGTGATGGCGTCCATTAAGATTGACATTAAAATTGATAATGCCAGTTGCAAATTTGCTTAGGCTTAATGTTTCTATTTGGTTTGGAATCTTCAGTTTAGTGATGGCGTCCATTAAGATTGACATTAAAATTGATAATGCCAGTTGCAAATTTGCTTAGGCTTAATGTTTCTATTTGGTTTGGAATCTTCAGTTTAGTGATGGCGTCCATTAAGATTGACATTGAAATTGATAATGCCAGTTGCAAATTTGCTTAGGCTTAATGTTTCTATTTGGTTTGGAATCTTCAGTTTAGTGATGGCGTCCATTAAGATTGGCATTAAAATTGATAATGCCTGTTGCAAATTTGCTTAGGCTTAATGTTTCTATTTTCTTTGGAATCCACAGTTTAGTGATGGCGTCCATTAAGATTGAAATTAAAATTGATAGTGCCAATTGCAAATTTGCTTAGGCTTAATGTCTCTTTTTGGTTTGGAATCCACAGTTTACTGATGCCGTCCATTAAGATTGACATTAAAATTGATAGTGCCAATTGCAAATTTGCTTAGGCTTAATGTTTCTATTTGGTTTGGAATCCACAGTTTAGTGATGCCGTCCACTAAGATTGCTTATACATTATGTTTCTATTTGGTTTGGAATCCACAGTTTAGTGATGCCGTCCACTAAGATTGCTTATACATTATGTTTCTATTTGGTTTGGAATCCACAGTTTAGTGATGCCGTCCACTAAGATTGCTTATACATTATGTTTCTATTTGTTTTGGAATCCACAGTTTAGTGATGCCGTCCATTAAAATTGACATTGAAATCGATAATGCCAATTGCAAATTTATTTATATTTTATGATTTAAGGAAGTAAATCCTACCAGAAGACAGGGGTGGTATATGACTCATCCTGTAGTGTATCATGTAGATATGTTATAACAGAACTGATGCCCTATACAGAATATGCAATATACATAGTAACTAGTAGAGAAGGAAATAGTGGTGATGGACCTCCAGGCCCTGTTATACATTTTACTACTGCTTGTACACGTGAGTTATCTACTTGATTTATTTCGTGTTTGTGTGTTGATAACGTTGTTGTTTTGCAGAAATTCATGCGAACATGTAAAAGTAACTATTATGGATGTGTACAAAAATAAATTTGTGAAAAGAAGAATGGGGTCCAATCTTGTGGTCAATTTCAGAATAATTCCATTCTTACATGGTGAATGTGGGAAAGAATTATAAAATTCAAAATGATTTCATCCAAAAAATGGATATTGGTTATTTTCTTATTTTTTTTTTTCTAGAACCAGATCAAGCACCTAGATTAAAGGATGTTGAAGCCAGAAAACAAATTAATGGATCTGTACCAAGAACTACGATAACCTTATCATGGCAGGTTAGTAAATATGTTAATCTGACTGAAAGTCTGTACATTTCTTGTTAGATCTAGATAAATTTGTTTTCACCTTCCTTCACCTTTTGTTCTTTTAGAATCCAGACCAACACAGTATTAATTGTAAAGAGATTAAGTTTTATACAATACATTTAGCTCATGATGATGGTTCAGAGCAGACCAAGATGATCAATGTACCAGCTAGAAGACAGACTGTGGTTATACCAAATCTTGATCCTTATACAATTTGTTTTCACCTTCCTTCACCTTTTGTTCTTTTAGAATCCAGACCAACACAGTATTAATTGTAAAGAGATTAAGTTTTATACAATACATTTAGCTCATGATGATGGTTCAGAGCAGACCAAGATGATCAATGTACCAGCTAGAACACAGACTGCGGTTATACCAAATCTTGATCCTTATACAACATTTTGTGTAAAAGTACGATACGAAAATGATGATGGTTTTCAAAGTGCCTTTTCTAATAGTAAATGTGTGACCACACCTGTTACAAGTAAGATTTGAATTTTGTTGTTGATATTTTGAAACACGAAACAAGAATTAGAAAGAAAAATCATTTTAAGGTCAAAGAACACAATAAAAAATTCAAATAAGTGAATGAAAATGGTAGAGATGTGGTTGTCATCTTAAATTTGCAATAACATTCATTTTATAAACTTTCAGTTCCTGGTAAACCAGAAGGATTAACTCTAGTTCAGCGTGGCAGTACATCATTAACATTCTCCTGGACCAGACCAAAACCAACATTTAGTAAAGAAGTTATTTATAGTATCATGTATTGGGAAGGTGTGTCTACAACTGCTATAGGAACTGAACACAGATCCTCTAATGATACAGTTACATATGTTCTTACCGGATTAAAACCATTTACCAACTATCAGATTCAGGTAATTTTCTTTTAATTTCTCGTCTGTGAGTTGAAAGGGATATAGTGAGGTAAAGACTGTGATATGATAACTGCTAAGTGTGATTAATTGCTGTTCTTAAATAAAATTTAATGAATAGTTTATCTCCAAATAATTAATAACTTATTTAGTCCTCGGGTAGGTGCACAAATCATGTATCCTTACAAAGGCCTTGTTGTGATTGAATGGGAGAGGTTGCTTTGCTTTGGGGGGGGGGGGGGGTGGAGGAAGCTCGCTAGCTCAAACTGAAAAAGAGTATATCTGTTCTAACCATAGATCTTAAAATTTGCTGGAATCAAAAATGAATATCTAACTTGAAATATTTCGTTGTCCAAAAGTGACTTATTGCATAATGTGGAAAAATTCATGTGGAAGCTGTAGAGCTTATTTATGGATCGATTTACTTCGGGTTTATTGTTTCATTTTTTTTGTAATAAGATTTATCGGACGGAATTAAAAAAACTTGAAAAAGGAAAATTTTTATAGAGAAAAGTTACAAAACCGTTTCCATTTTTTCTTATCTTCATTAGAACTATGCTAGTGTTTCTAAAGGCGTACCAAATGTTAGTAAACGATGCAATTTAGTTACATAATACCTTTTATCCGATGTAATTTCTACTTTTTCACTAATCTTGTTTATGGATATAATTTTATAGATTAATTTAAAGATGTGAATTTATACAAAAATAGTCCAAATTTATTTAACTGTATATAGTGCGCACCACCTCTTTGTTAGGCCCGTTTTAGGGTAAACAAAGTGCGCACCATACTCGGAATTATACGGTACATTATAATTCTGTTTGAATTTTTTCTCTAAGTTAATTAGAAGTCACACAATAGTCCACATTAATATCTAAAACCACCTATTTTCAATTATGCATATCTCTGAAAGTTGAAGGCGGACAACTTTATTAAAGGCAAGTTAGATAATTTGAATTCAAGCACATTACAATGGAATACAAAAAAAGATGCTGTATTTGATATTATACTTAAAACTTCAAGCATAAAACAATAGATTGAACAATTTCACAGTTTGTCTTTTACAAAAAGCGGTTGAGAGAACAACGGGTGAAAAGTATTCAAGTGCACAAGGTACTTAAAGCTATGGGGCAAAATGTCAATGGCTAAGCATAGCCCTGTACTCAGCTCTAGTTTGCATTATTTCAAAAATAGATAACGACATAACCCCACTGCTGAAAATGAAATGACTGCAAAGGCAAATCAAAGTTAATTAGAAAACAACAGCACAATATTGAGCCTCATGCACTGACTAAAGAGAGTAAACTTGAAACATCTTCAAGTACAATCCATATAGTATGCTTTATAAACATGAACAATCTAGGACAAGCTTCTGGATTTAGTTTTCTTCCTTCAATGAATTATTAAGAATTGTGAAAACAATATGATATTACTCATGTTCATCTGAATGACATATTTTCTTTTTCATTGTCCTTCCAACAATTATTGTTTATACTTTTTGATGGCAGAAAAAAAACATAATTTACATTTACTGACAGATGTTTGGCATCATTTATCAGTGGTTACAAAAAACATTTGTATTTTATTGCATATTATGCAAATGTCAGTTCTTTCCATAACATAGCATATTTATACTTGTGACCTCCATTTAGATGCCATTATGATTCTCCAAGAAAGGATTTACTATTAATGAGGGAATTTGTATATCAAAATGCACATCGACAGCTAGTGTCATTCAAGAAATATGCACAAGTTTTATTATATTCAGACAATTTCTTACATAATAATAATTATAATAAACTCTTTATTTTACAACGGTCATAATAAGGTCCAAAAAACAAGGACATGGTCCTGTCTAACATTCAGCTCATAGGGCTATACAATGGATGAAAAAAACAAATAACACAATATTTCAATATAAATTTCGTCTAAAAATCCAAAAAGAACATGTTCATTAGATGGACAGATCTTTGTTCTACGGATCAAGTACATGAGCATCAAAGAAATATGCGATACAAATATAGAAAATAGCAATTTTTAATTTGATTGTGCGTCCCAAATCAGTTTTCATCCCCAAATTAACACTTTTGGTATTCTCATCTTTATGAGTCCTCTAATGACAAATATATGTTTCCATACTTACATAGAATGAGTTGTTACCAAATTCCAAACAGCATCAACAAGCCAATTGGAGGTAAAATATGGTGCAAAATATATTTCATATAGCAGTAGTAAACTTTTTAATTTGTTTTAACATTGAGTGATGTCAAAATTTTGGAATTACGAATATTTCAGTTAGATTGTAGGTGCAGATGCTGGATTTCACGCCAACTCTTACTTAAACCCACTGGACAATAAATTTATCTCCAATACATCTGACTGATTAAACCTTCATGATAAAGGAGTGTCTGGTTGCACAATGGTGAAAGCACTTATGTAACAATGATAATTATCTTGATTGATATTAAGATTGAACTAGAAATCAATAGTGCACATTAACAGAATGATATAATTCTATTGTTACGTATTGTAAATTATTAACAGAGCTATTAATACAGATATAATAAAAGGAAATATGTCTATGTCACTTTTGGAAATGTGCCCAAGTACATTTATAAATACAAGAACTGCAAAAAGTGAATTGCATACAAATATTTTGGAGACAGAATGTAGCTTAGTAAAAGGAAATGGCTCAGTTTTATTTTGAGGCATGTTGTCAACCATGACTTAAACAAAGTTTTTTTGTTTTTTTATAATTTTAATATCTTAAAAAAATTTGGTTGTGAATATTATTCCACTGTTCCATCTCAACTTGCCAATTGAAAAGTTTCCTTTAAAGGGTTCAAGTGAAGATCTAATTGATTTCATCTCTGCTTTAAAAAATGATTATTTGACTAGACAATACTATCAATATCGTCTGAAGTGTAATGCGCTGATGTGGTTGTTATAATTCCAATAAATTGACATCCTCAGAAATATTGAGAATATAATATAGTCAATAGAATTGTATTGCACTGGATAGAACTTTTATAATTTCCAACAATTCCAATAAAGTACCAATAAATTTCATGGCACCGAAGAGGAAATTGGAAAAATAACATCAAAGAAGTTTTGAATTTCTTTAGTATAATGAAATATTTAGAATGACTACAAATTAGCTAATGAAATATTAGTCTGTGTGAATTCATTAGTTTTACAGTTCAGTCTGTTTAATACAGAATTTTGGTTATATTGTAGGACTCATTACTGTCATGTCTGATTGTAGTTCTGATATCTGAGGTCCCCTTCCAGTATTTTGGTCTTTAAGTCATTTTCTTCATACATTGTCATATTTCCTTAATATTTCCAATCACAAACACAGGATGATATTCTGGAATCAGCACACTTCTTCTTTTCATAATTTCTAATTCTGTATGTAACGATAGTATTTAAACTTACACTTTCACTTAAGTTGGGCTTAATTTTAACTTTAAGTATGAACTACAATGTACTCGAAATTTGAGTAAGTCGTCTGTTTCATTTACTTTCAAAAACGTAAAAGAAAACCTTTGGTTATGACACTCAGTAGCTAAACTGGTTTTATACACAAATTAGAGAATTTGTTAGATCAATTACACAGCTTCATAATTCTTTGAGAACAAACATTTACTCTCAGAATTGTTAGCCCAAGATCGAATGTGACATTATTTCCATATGAGAATGAAAATAAATGTTAGATTAATGCTGAGACAAGTGACTTCAAAGCCACCATTCCATTTTATACATAATACTAAAACACAAAACCTTTCTTAATAAATATTCCTTTCAAACATAGCCTGTCATGTAATTGATTTTACCAACAGCCCTGTCTCTTTGGGGGGTTCAAATAACCAAATTATTATTTTGTTATAGTTTAAATGTTTGGACATGTGTGTTGTTGCAGTGCTTGCTTAAGGTTTATTATAACTACCATGTGATGTGACCAAAATCAATGATAATAATGCATGAATGTTGCTCTAACAATTGTGTGTATGATATTGGAATGTGTACATGCATATATCGCACATATCTCATTGTGACCTAGTAAAATTTTACCGTTTAAAATGTTCAAAATCATAGGTGTGCATCAGATGTGACTGAACATTAGGCAGAGCATCGAAGAGCAGCCTTTATGTACTTATGTACTGTACAATACATATTTTTCTGGTGCTGTTATTAATACAAATTTAATATTATTTTCGTTTCTGGTATTTTGTCAACTGTCTGTTGATTATGGATAATAGTGCTTGTCTGTATGATTAGAGAATAAACCAAATTTCAATCTATGGAATTAATTAAGTCAAGCTCGGCTCAATAAATTGTTATAATTCTACTTCGTTATTCAAACATGTTAGATTTATAGAATGAGAATTTTATGAGCTGACTCCTAGAAAAGAAATAAAAAACGGTCTACAATGATTGAATTGCATGCAATCGAATTTGCCTGAGCAGCATTACTTGGTATGAATTAATGATAGTGAACATGCTGTAGTTCTTGAAACTAATTTGACATGAAAAATTGTTGTTGAAAATAATTCCTAGATTTGTTAAGTCAGTTGAAAGTAGATCTTGCTATGAGCCAAATATTCTTAGGGACAAGCTGTCCAAGCCTTTACCTTGTCACGACATAAATGAATCTGAAAAATACCAGACTAAATGTTTGCTACATAAATATGTGTTTCAGGTTCAAGCCTCTAACAATGCTGGTACTGGTCAACCTAGCCCTGTTTTAACAGCTAGTACAGAAGAGGGAGGTAGGAATTTTTCTAAATCCAGCACTAAACCATAGCTAGTCACTCTCTAACTATTTCATGTAATTAGAGAGAGGAGATGTGTGTGTGTGTTTTTGGCCAGTTCAGGGTTATAAAAGTATGCTTTCAAAACTATGTCACAATTATTACTTGAAATACAGTTCTATAACAAACATATCCAGTCTCAGTTTTATCTGATGATATCTAGGTCAATTTTTTTCTTCTTCTTTAGTGCCAGGACCTGTGCCAAATTTTCGAAATATCTCCAGATCATTAAAATTTATACAGCTTGCTTGGGATAAACCATTTGATTATCATGGTCAAATTTTGTACTACACTGTAAGTAAAATATAGATATATCAAATGATCTTGACCTGTGACCCTGATTTATTTTTGCGATTTCCTTAGCTAATGAAGCTTTCTTATATATTGGCAAACCATTGCCTTCCATAACTTCCATAATACACCAATTGTGTATGTTGGTGCCCCAAAGTGATAATAGATTTCCAGAATCTGAGATGCTACTACTTTATAAATGACCATACTAGAGGAAAATATATCTACACGTCAATATGGCAAAAAAATACCATCAGACCTTGAAGAAGAGTAAATTTCGTTTGAACAATAGATATCTTAAAGGGGATTGTCTGATGCTCTTCATTATCTTCTTCACCAAGAATATGTCTGTCTTTTTTCAGTTAACATGTAAAGCACTTAGATCTCTACAATTAACTGATGTTATTGACGATCGTGAAATACGACTGGAACCATCCACATTACAATATACCATGAAGGGATTGTACCCAGCAACTCAGTATGCTTGCAGTGTAAATGCTAGTAGTAGAAAAGGTTCTGGTGCTCAGTCAAGTCTATTGACATGGACAGAAGCTGAAAGTAAGTAACAGGGCAAGTAATTTAACAAATCCTTGTGTCTTGTGGGGGTGCATCTGTTTGACAGGTGGGTTTCGTATCTATCTTTGAGTAGGCTACAGAGCAGTGTGTGGTGATGCTTTTGGAAGTTCAAATGAATGACTCAAATGTGAAGAAGGTGGTTCAGACATAGGCCCAACTGAAAGGCTACGAGTTAAGTTGTGCAATAATGAAATATGCACAAGCTCTGCATACAACTCCAAAGACAGGAAATAAAAGAGGGCAATTCCTCTGCAAATTACACTGAAAAATAGTTCTAGTCTCAGCTTCTCCCAGGTGCAAATAATGCCGAAGCTCCTTCTTTGGTTAGAAGTTGACCTTTATTATTAACATTTAATGCCATCGTCGTGTTAATCAAGTTAGTTAACAAAAATATGTTAATGAAGTTTTTTATTTCAACTTATTGTAAAACATAACTATTCTTTTGTTCTAAAGATCCAGCTGTTCCATCAACACCTAAAGTAGTTCGAACATCAGATCGAACTGTGACTATAGATTTACAAACTCTGGGAGATTCCACTATCAGGTATATAATATTTATCATACATTCATCCATCCTTTCTTCTGTTTAATAATTCACCCATTCAATAGTATTCAATGGCTTGTGTCTCTTGACTTTGTGTGGTAAAATAACTTTCTGAAGGGTAGTGCTAAATGGAACTTACCCCGACAACAACACTTTTGATTTAGACATTATATTTTTTTGCATCCTGCTTTTCAGTTTTTACCGTATAATAGTTGAAAATGTGACTGTTAGAAGAAAACGAGATGCACCAGTTCATGTTAAACTAGCATCTAGTGATGTTAAGAGTGCTGAGAGAGATGGATCTAGAGCTTATATTGCTGCCCAATTGGATGAACATACTGCTAGTGGTCCTTTTGTAGTAGGTGATAATAAAACATATGGTGGATTTTATAATGCTCCTTTAAAAACTGATAAATCATATAATATATGGTTTGGTGCTTACTCAAAAATTGATGGGGTAAGAATTTCTCAAATGTCCTTTATATTTTATTCAAATCTAGGGATCTGGCTCTTGTAAATTAACAGTTAACCTTTTACATTTTTCAATGATTTAATTTGAATGTTGCATTCATTGGATTTATTTTTTTGTTGTTCTTTTTTAGACATTAAGACAATCATTTTCCAGGACAGATGGTCCTGTTGTTGGTAAGTAGACAATTGATATGGATCTTGTCATCGTGGGAAACCTCATAATCTATCTAGATATACTTACTAAAATGGTAGTTCCAATATTAGGGCAAATTTGATGGTTTGTTGAACATACAATATTGATATGTTTAGAATGTTAGAATGAAGCCTTGCTGTTTTTTTCCTTTCAGTGCGAGCTGGGCCAGTAGAAGAATCTAGTAATCATATACCAGTTATCATTGGTGTCCTTGTGGTCTTTATTCTGCTTATCATATTGTTTGCCATTATTCTTGTCATATGGAGGTAGGTACTAATAGCTGTGTCATTTATGTATAACCATTCTTCAGATAGATTTTTTATATACATTTTTGTATTGGCGTAGAACCTGATCAAAAGAATGTCATAATATGTTCCTTTATTTAAATATAGAAAAAGACAGTCATCAGTCGAAAGAGAAAAATCTGATTTGCCTAATTTTGGTCCAACGATTATGCCAGAACCAGATTCAAGTCCTCCATTGACACCAATGAGTAAGTCATCAATTTCTAGATTTTCTATATGGGTGATCTTTGAGATCACTGTAAATATCTGAATTATGTATATTATACAATTCCTAGTTGACTAATGGTGAGATTGAGATGGGTATTTGTTTACCTGAAGAGAAGGATGGGGGAATATTGCTTTAACTACATGTACATGTGTAATGTTATGATATAATTTTGCTTATATATTATATCTTTTATACATCTTTTCTTATTTTTTTTAATGCTTACTAAAGGTTTTGCAGAATTAGGTAAGTGTTATCTTATTATATGTTATATTAGATTCTATGTTTTGAAATATTGTTCATTGAGCATATTTCTATAATTTAGCGGAATATCATTTATTTTAGCTAATATAGAAGCAGAACCTTTGATAATACCATCTTCATTGAATGATATTGAATGTGAACCAATATATAGTAATGTGGGAACAAATGTTCCTCCCATCAGAGTAGAAGATTTATGGGATTATATTAAAAATTCTAAAGATCATGATTATGGTGGATTTAAACGTGAATATAAGGTATATTTATTTTATTCTCAAATCCAGATATTGAAAACTGCCTTAACTTTTGCTCAGAAATCCATTTGATTAATAAGAAATTTAATGGCAGCTCAATTTCAACTTTTGGTATCATTTCAGAAGAACAATGTGACATTCTGTTAGTGTACTAATACTATGCCTTCATACATATTGGCCAATGTTGCAACAATTTTTATTAACGTTCTGCTATCTAAAGACAGGTACTAATAAAATGACACTTACAAAACTTTGTTATTTTAATTTCAGTTGATACCAGCAGGTTTGATAGCAAGTTGTGAAGTTGCTAAAAGAAATGAAAATAAACCTAAAAATAGATATGGGAACATCATAGCATGTAAGTTGTCTGTTACTTGGAACTTATTTAGTTTATCAAGTTTGAAAAAGAGTAGACAATTGTCAAATAGAACAATTCAACACGTTGTTGGAAGGAAGTATTTACCTCCTTGTTTAAATCAGATTTAGATTTATTGTACAAGTTTTCATTTTCATATTATCACCGTTTACCATGTAAAATAGTTTAATATGTTTGTACTTGTTCTAAGAAAGAAACAAATTGAATCTCGTCTGCTAAATGACTTTTAAGTGTGTTGGAATAAAGTCTACTTCCTATTTATCTTTATATTGATTTAAGCCTTTAGGTAGTAAACCTCAAAGATTTAAAATAAATCAGGCAATCTAACTATGAAATAACATTGGAAGTTTTTTTCTCCATGAATACATTTTAAATTTCCTCTAGGATAATAAAGATGTCTAGAGATTGACATGAAATCTAATCATCTAGAAACCATCGAAATATATTTTATAGAAAAAATGATAAAATAGCATGTAGGGAAATATAAATTTGTGTAAAAAGACACTTGAAGTGGCAAGTGAATGTCACCTTCAAAGAGCACATTCTTGGAAGAATTCTTGTGTCTTGTCAATTTGAATTTCTAGTTTATGTCTGATAATAAAATTGTTTTGAAACGATTTGCATAGATCTTTTTTTTCTTCATAATTATGTAAATCTCAAAATCATGTTTTCTTCAAAAATACTATTATTTTAGGTAACTACATTAGTTAGTACACACAATGCTCAAAACTAGTTGTCTACACATTTGGTTATATATATTTTTTTTATTTATTTAGATGACCATACTCGTGTTATATTGGAACCAGAAAATGGTGACCCTACAGATGACTATATCAATGCAAATTATATTGATGTAAGTTGATTTCTTTTAATTTGATGAGAAGCTTCGCTATTTAGCTTGTATACACTTACCATGGCATTGATTATCTTTCCCTTTCCTCAAATGTAGAATTATTTAGTTAGGAAAATAAACCAAAGCCCAATTTTCTCTCCAGTCACCCTGTAGCGTGTTGCCCATTTTGTTTACCATTGTAGAGCAGAAACCTTTCTGCTTTTTATTCACAGCCAAGAGTGTGTTATATGTGATCAGATGAAGTGATCCCCAATGCAAAGAGAAAGTTAAAGCATATTACATATCTCTCATCTCAAATAAAGTTAATCAAGTATCATCTCATTGTTTTTACAGGGATACAATAAACCCAAAGCTTATATTGCTGCTCAAGGTAAATATTTCAACAAACTGTAATTGAATGGATGAATGAATGCATACTGTAGAATTTTAGCTGTTTTTCTAAAGAGCCATTATTTTATCATTTGAATTAAAATGTTTCAAATGAATATAACCAAGATGTTAAAGAGCCCAATCTATGCTTACTGTAAATATTACAAAGCACCAGACTAGATTTTTATGCTATATTTGCAAACTTTTTGCTTGTATTTTATTTTTGTAATCCTTTACAATCTGTTCATAGAACCTGTTGAATGGTACAAGAATTATTATTATACTATAATACTAATTATACTATACAATGATTACAGTTATTCTTCCATTTTCTAAAAGCCATCTATTGTTGCAGGCCCTAATAAACCAACTATAGATGATATATGGAGAATGATGTGGCAACTCAATTCTAAAACTATCATAATGTTAACAAACTCAACTGAATCAGGAAAAGTAAGTATTCTTAATATTCTAAATTTTGAGACGTAAATCTTAAAGTTTGGATATTTCCTAAACAGAATAATAGTAACAGAAAACTGTATTTTGCTGTATCAAAACAGTAACAAAGTAATCTGAACTGCAATTGAATCGAATTTTGATAATCTTATTCGCTGTATGGTGTAATTTAAATTTTGATTTTTTTTAGAAAAAATGTGAACAATATTGGCCTGATCATGGTAGTGAAGATTATGGTAATTATACAGTACAGATATTGAATACAGATTGTCTACCTGATTTCACTATTAGAACATTTTTACTATCCACGGTAAGTTATTGTACTATTGGAGCATTTAACTATTCACTGTAAGTTTTTATTTACTATTAGAACATTTTTACTATTCACAGTAAGGTTTTGTTTACTATTAGAACATTTTTACTATTCACAGTAAGGTTTTGTTTACTATTAGAACATTTTTACTATTCACAGTAAGGTTTTGTTTACTATTAGAACATTTTTACTATTCACAGTAAGGTTTTGTTTACTATTAGAACATTTTTACTATTCACAGTAAGGTTTTGTTTACTATTAGAACATTTTTTGCTATTATTAGAATGTTTTGACTATTCACAGTTAGTTTTATTTTACTATTGAGAACCTAACGACTTTTTGATACACATCAAAATTCACTGACCTTCATAAGATTGGAGGTGTCGTGATTGATTCAATATACTTAAGTCCAGATTTCTTTTATTAACAAGTAAAGAAAATTTGCAAGATAAATATCTTCTGCTCGAAGGATTCCAAACTGTCTCATGAGTAACAGTCACTACTTATTGGCTTTTATTGGTTTTCACGCCAAACCAATTTTCCCAGCTTAAAGTGAAATTAATGAGGGATTAAATTCGGCTCAACTCTTCAAATTGCGTTATTGGATTTCAAGATCAAATAAGCTGACTATGTAAATAATCTCTCTAAATTACATTTTTATTCGTTAATTGAAAATGGTGTGATTTATGAGTAGTTCTTATTTAGCTAGTTACTTTCTGGTTTGTAAGGATAAATAAAATAAAGGAGATTTAACGACATTTATATCACATATTTTTTTATCTTTATGTCAGCAAACGTTAAATGAATGTATTGCTTTTTGCTTTGTGGATTTTTCTCTTCTGGTGTAGATATTGATATGCATGATATAGATTAAATGTGAAACGAAAGATACACTGTGATCTTTGGTGAAGAATTCTTATTTTGAATTGAGTTTATGTAATACATGTTACAGATAATGTAATTACACAAATACTTATTTCTGCTGAGGTTCATCCTCATGCCCAATTTATCTTATTTAAGTCCATAATAATTGCTCTTTTCTTACCATAAAGTCTATAAGTGGTTTCTGCTGAGATAAGGGTAGAAATAAAGGATTAATTTTTAATCCTGCTTGTCATCAATTTATGTTTATTGATTTCCCAAATAAATGTGCCTAGATAACTTTTGTTAGAGGCCTCTATAATTAGTACCTTTTTTGGTTTAACAATTATTATGTCATGTAAAATCTGAATAGGAAACTGGACTTATAACTAAAGAAATCTGTAACCATGTTTTTATCTTGTAAAATACTGCTACTCATGGACCAACCAAAAAAATCAATAAGTCATGTGGATAGGGTTATTTTTTCTTGTCATTTATAAAGTGGAGTACATAGTTGTTTCACTATCTATCATGCTGTTTTATGGTAAAAGTACATAGTGAGAACAAGAGGATTTCTAGAGGAAGCCGTAAATTGTTTCAGAGTCACTTAATCAAAATGAAGTGAGTGCTTTTACCAGAGAGAGAGAAAATTTGCTGAAAATTTATTGAAATCATCCAGCAGGAGTCGACCTTCACATCAATAGCCATCTAATTACCAGGACTAGTAATTCCCCTACTGTGTCAGTTAAAAAAATTACTTGCGCTTCGTCTATTACATGTTTTTAAGGAAATCTTGTAATTCAAAAAATTGATTGTTTGGTAAAAAATCATTTAGATTTATATAAGGAAACCACTCATTAGTTTCCTATTGAGAAATGTATTTTGTAATTGTATTGAACAGTAAATTGTGAGTTTAAGTAAGACTATGGCCTTTGACATGCCAACCACAATCAAAGTATTTGAGTTTCCCTTTTCACAACTGGTATCTTAAGTTAAATACCATAATTACAATTTGTATAGTATTGTTAGAGCAAGTGCTTGTAAGATTTGAGGAGATTGATTTTAAACATGTCAATGTACATTTTGATTGTCATGAAATTGGCCATACACAGTGCACCAACCCTACTACTTTAAAATTTCTTATCATTTTAAAAGAAAATCTTGTCCCCCTTGACAGTTCTGTGGCCCCTCAGCACAAAGGGGAAACAGAAATAAAGAGGTTAAAAAGTCCTAAATTAGATGATCTTATATAGCTCAACTGAATAAGTATATTTGTATTTTCCTTTCAGGGAGACCAATCAAAATATGTGAAACAATTTCATTATACAACATGGCCAGATCATGGTGTACCTAAATTTGGCAATTCCTTGTTACTATTCCGTCAGAAGATTAGATCATTTGATAAGCTTGATAATGGCCCAGTTGTTGTTCACTGCAGGTGGGTATTAATAATTATAGGTTTATTGACATTATAGCCTGAAATGTGGCATTAAAACATTTTAAGTAAATCAAGAGCAATTGAAAAATCAACTAATCACTTTTTGTATGCTAGTTTTAAATAGGTTACAAAACAAAGTTTTTATGCACCTATGTAACAACAACATACATTGGCATCATCAAGCCTGAAACAGTGTACAAGAAATGGTGTACAATAAAATTATGTGTTGTTATTTGATAAATGAGGCTAAAAACCCTTTTTTGTGTAGAAAGAACCAAGAAAATTGATTTCACTCTTTGTTAAAGGAGATGAATGTTGTAATGGACATGTAATTTATTAGGACAGATTTTTTTTTTTTATGATGTTGCCTCTTCATTAATATTCATAAAGTTATCATGTCATGCAAATAATACAAGTATTATTGATTATGATTTTGTGTTTTGCTCATATATTATTGTCGTTAATTTGTTAGCGCTTGATGAATTTCAAACAAATATTATTATAATGATGACATATTTTCTTTTTCATGAATATTCATGAAATTATAAGGACAAAAATGATATATTATTATGCTAAAAAAAATTTCCAATGATAAGCTACAAATTCAATGAATGATTTTTTCTTTCTGTGAAGTTTCCTCAATCAAATGGCAGGGGTATTTTTTTTTTTTTTTTTTTTTTTTTTGAGATCAAAGATCCAAATTCAGAATTTCAAGTATTTCTTTCGTACCTTTATTAAAACAAATTAATTATATAATTATGTAATATCTAGCTTCAAATAGAGGTTTTCCAGCTTTTTATACGACACAGGAAATTCGAACTGTCAAATGGTGCAACACTTAAATTTTAAAAAGAGTAATTACAATTCCTTAAAAGAGTAGCTTTTTCTTTGAATCCATTTAATTATCATGAAAAATTGAAACTCACAACAGAGAATTATGGTGGCCAGATGTCATCCCTAATTACAGCCAAGTCAAGGAAATTATATTTGATAGAAATTGGACAAATATTTATGGGACACAGAATGCATAGGGTATAATTAACTATAATTGATGTGATATTGAACAACTGTTCAATGTTATATTATATCATAGTAATATTGATTTATAACTTATAGAGGTCAACAGGGCAGTTGGATATAATATTCTCTGTCGTTCAGTGGTTAGAAACTGTCAGTAAGATTTAAAAGTCGACATTATTTTGCTAAAAAAATAAACAATGAGGAATTAATTGGAAAGATGTACATCCTTTCTATACAAAATCTCTTAAAAATCAATATCTTTAGACCACAATTTCACTGAAAGATATGCATTATAATGCGATTGATTTGAAATCCAAACCGCCTCAACCGCTTATAAGAATATGCGCTAAAATTAGTATTGTTTATTTGGGTGATCACAGATTTTGTTCCACGAAACAAAACATTTTACAATAAGGCAGAATTTTTTTGTGTTTTTGAATATTAAACCCACCCTTCTTAATGTTATCACATCTATGATCGCTTGAAAGTAAGGTCACAATCAACATCCATTATTCCTTTGATTTCGACATTAATAAAATATCCCCTATGATCCTTTGTCTTTCAATTCTGATATTGGCAAGCATTTTGTAATCTCAATTTACTGTTTAATTTGTTACACGGTCAAATTAATTTCCAATGTCTTGTTATTAAACAGAATGAGATAAATAAATACACCAGTTTCAGAATTCATTATTTTCAACATAAATTTTCCCTAATTTTCTCATTTCTATGGTGATTTGAATTCCTTGACATGGGAAATGAATGTCTTGTGTAACACTATCTGGGCTCTTGTCAGCCATGGTTAAAATATGACTGTAATTATCAAGTCAGTTGTCATACTTTGACTGGAAAATGTTCCTTTATTATTTTTGTCTCGGAAGAAAATTATTATTTAACTATGAGATTGTATTCAAGCTGGAATTGAAAATACAACACTCTATCGGTCTGATTATTCATAATAACAGCACATGTGCTTCAATAAAATGTTAGAAATGCCATAATCATGGACAAGCAAAGTCTGTGGTTTCAAACGATGAAGCTTTCTACG
This sequence comes from Nipponacmea schrenckii, assembly GCA_030562195.1. Classification (NCBI taxonomy): domain Eukaryota; kingdom Metazoa; phylum Mollusca; class Gastropoda; family Lottiidae; genus Nipponacmea; species Nipponacmea schrenckii. The sequence goes on along the minus strand of CM060200.1, from coordinate 35,565,069 downwards.
GCAACTGGCCTAATTTAATAATGAATTTCATTTTAGTGCTGGTGTTGGTAGAACTGGTACCTATATCTCAGTTGACAGTCAGTTAGAAAGAGCTAAATTAGAGGGTATTATAGATGTACATAATTTTGTTCAGCTGATGAGAACTCAGAGAGTGAATATGGTACAAACACTGGTAGGTTATTAAATTAAGTAGTTATTATCATTTGGACACTGGTAGGTTATCATTTTAAACACTGGTAGATTATCATTTTAAACACTGGTAGGTTTTCATTTTAAACACTGGTAGATTATCATTTTAAACACTGGGAGGCCATCATTTTAAACACTGGTAGAATTCATTTTAAGCACTGGTTGTTTATCATTTTAAAAACTGGTTGTTTATCGTATCAATTACTGGTAATTTATCATTTTAAACACTGGTGGATTATCATTTTAAACACTGGTAGATTATCATTTTAAACACTGGTAGATTATCATTTTTAACACTGGTAGATTTCATTTTAAACACGGGTAGATTATCATTTCAAACACTGGTAGATTATCATTTCAAACACTAGTTGTTTATCGTTTTAAACACTGGAAGGTTATCAATTTGAACTCTGGTAGGTTATTATTTTTAACAATCTGAAGGTATTCATTTTAAACATTGGTTAATATATCATTTTAGATACTGGTAGTTTACCATTTAAAATTGTTAATATATCATTTTAGATTACTGGTAGTTTATCATTTTAAATTTAATTTAAAGTTTAAATTATTTTTTTCATTTTAGATACTGGTAGTTTACCATTATAAATATTAGTTAATATATCATTTTAGATACTGGTAGTTTACCATTATAAATATTAGTTAATATATCATTTTAGATACTGGTAGTTTATCATTTTAAACACTACTAGGTTATGAGTTTAAAAATTGTAGGTATTCATTTTAAACACTGGTAAATTATCATTTTTATTATTTAAACCTTTTATAGGTTATTATTTTAAACATTGCTAGATTTATATTCAAACTTGCTTTCATTGCCTTGGATGAATGACATAGTGTCTTGCATAATAACGACTTAATGTTTAAGATTTCTTTTTATGAAGTTGCATAAAATTCAAAAACTGTCTAGCCTTCAACACTTTGAACAAAACGACAAAAATGACCCCATATAGTTTTTTCAATAATTTGCCTTCAGGATATATAGCATTCAAATATTCTACTTTCTAACTGGCGGATGAAACTCAAGGATTCTCAAGAGAAAAAAATGAATTCAATGCTCCATTAAATCTTTACTCTCATTATATATAGATACATCTTGCAGATACGTTGAATTGAAAGATAAAATTCATCTGGCTATAAAGCTTTTAGCCTGGTTGAACTCTCAAATCTCACTGGCATTCACAATAGTGGTAAAGATAAAAAAAAAACGAATTTTCTGGTGGAAAAAAGTAAAGCATGCAAGTGTCGAATTATTCAATCAGATTGTGGAGCTTTTAACCCTGATGAACTTCAAATTCCACCAGAAAAAAAAATTCTTTGTGAATTTGTCAGTTTTGTGAACACTCCATTAAATTGATTTGTTAATTAATCTTAACAAGTTGACACATTACTGTGATTCCTGACAGCCCTTTGATAAATTACCACAGTGGTGAATTTTGATAATTAATGAATTGACATTGAAATCATTGAATTTAAGACAATGATTATTCTGCTTTTGTAGTCTCAATCCATTTTTAATACGCCCACATGAATATCTGTAATTCAAAAGAAAAATGAGAGTTGAACAAAACCAAATTTTCATTGTGTTGGTTTTGGACTCACTGAAGAAGTATGATTTTATACACACAAAACGTTGGGAGGAATAAATGGTGAATTTTGACAGAATTTTTATTATATAAAGCCACATAGAAATGTGGTCGAGTATTGTCTATGGAAGGGAATAGCTGCCATAATTAGATGCAATGAAGAAGTGTTTAATTCCATTGTAATACGTCAAATGACATGTGTGATAAAACAAGATACATTAATATAAAAAAACATATGACAACTTTTGTTAAAGTAAATTGTTTTAAAACAAAAGTTTTATGTTTAACGGTTAGATCACTCTTGTTTTTGTAGAATATAATATTACTAAATACATTTTACATTAGATGTATGTCACAAACCCCCCTCCATAACACATTGGTTATTTGTCGCGTGCAGTTTCTCCAATTACATTTCACTTTTGTCATATCTATTTTGTCGTATCTTTTACGTTCATCACATGACCATCACGTGACCAAAAAATAGAAATCATTTAATAACTGCTCCCAGTGGAATTTATAGTCTTGTTCTTCATGACAGACGGTGAATGAATTTTCGCCACCAATTTCCATGATAATAATAATGATTCTTTATTTGGGTCAACAATTTATTATGCATAACATTTTCGATTTCTCATTTAAGTTCGATTGTTGAAGCCTTTGCTTAAACTGTCTCGCTGCTAAAGCCGCTTTTCTTTATTTTTTTGGCATTTATCTATTTGGACACATCATTCGGAAATAAAATATAGTTCACCGCTTCAAGAGTTAATCAAGACCCTTAATTTAGATACTTGTACTTAGCAGACAACATAAGCAAGGTTGTGGAGCTACTGAAACAAGCTGCATCCCACCTCACTTCAAATTCCGAGGTTTTGTCTGAGCCAGAAAACCAGTCACAAACCACCGATAAGGAGTCAACTAATAATACTAATAATACTATCCGTCAAGAAATGTGTCGCCTGTTTTCTCTTTATAAGGCTAGTACTAGTACCGAGGCCTAATAGTAGTAGTGGAATGGAGAGGGGCCGATTTTTTGGTGGCAGCAGTACCAGTAGTAGATCAAAGCTTTTTGTGGGTGGGGGGGGGGGGGTTCTGGCACAGGCAAATCATCGGAATTTGAAGTGAGGTGGGATGCAGCTTGTCTTAGAAGCTCCGCGACCTAAAAATCAGATGTGTCTAAATAGATCAGTGGAATTCAACCTTTTCAAGCAATGTCCCCATTTTTTGATTAATGAAAAGTTCGCGTCTCCTAGTTCATTTCAAATATTGACTTTAAAGGCCTTGCATTAAATCTCAAACCAAAACATGTTCACAGACACAACAGTTTTTTTTTGTTTTTTTTTTGCGATTATATGTTGTTCGCGTGACCTAAAAGTTTTCCGACATCCCCAAGGTTGAAAACTACTGAAATAGATAAATGCCAAAAAAAATAAAGAAAAGAAAAACAATTCTTAACCTGGAAAGGGGCTTTAGCAAAGAGACAGTTTAAGCAAAGGCTTAAATAAGCGAACTTAAATGGGAAATCGAAAATGTTATGCATAATAAATTGTTGACCCAATTATTATTATTATCATGGAAAGAACAAGATTATAAATTCCACTGGGAGCAGTTCTTAATTGATTTCTATTTTTTGGTCACGTGATGGTCATGTGATGAACGTAAAAGATACGACAAAATAGATATGACAAAAGTGAAATGTTAAAAGAGAAACTGCACGCGACAAATAACCAGTGTGTTATAAAGGGGGGTTTGTGACATACATCTAATGTAAAAAATCTTTAGTAATATTATATTCTACAAAAACAAGAGTGATCTTGACGTTAAACATACAACTTTTGTTTTAAAACAATTTACTTTAACAAAAGCAGTCACATGTCTTTTGATATTAAGGTATTTTGTTTTATTACACATGTCATTTGACGTATTACAAATGAATTAGACACTTCTTCATTGCATCTAATTATGGCAGCTATTCCCTTCCATAATTGTCGTCATCCTGTCTGTCTGTACATTTGTTATGGGTGCAATAGAAGCTACATTTCAATTTATTCTGATTTAACTTGGTGTGAGAATTGGAATTGATAAGACAAATTGGAATTAGACAATTTTTCAATGAACGGTTTGGAAGTTAATGCCCTTGACTTTGTAAAAACACGTAAAATTTTTATTGTGGGTGCAATAGGTACTATTTTCAATGGATTATAAAGAAACTTGTTTTGAGCATTGGAATTGATAAGACGACGGTCAAGTTTAAATTTGACGATTTAGATGAAGAGTTTGTTTGTATATATAGATGTTATAGAAAAAAGGAAAAAAGATTTAACAATGCTGACGTGTGGGCGTATGTTACCTTGCCTTTCAAGCTGCTTTACGAATCTGAAGTGTTATTTTATCAAATGGTGAAAGATATTTAATATTAAGGACATATAGTACCCAAAAAAAAATGAAAGTGAATTTGGTGATGTATCGGTATGCCTATAACTATAGAGTGGAGACCATCACAAGTGAACTTGTGAATTCTAGTAATAATGTGGTTAAATAATTAAAATTATTGAGGATATTTGTATCACTTTCCTGTAATAACACTGATTATTCAAATTCCAAAGCATTGTTAAAAGTGAGCTAACCAAGTTATAAATCTTATATAAATGGTTTAAAAAGTGCTAAATTTGGATAGAGTAATTTATTGCCAAAATTAAACCTCAATAAATTTAATAAAGTTTTATTAAAGAATTCACTTGGGATATTTTTATTGACTTAACAGAAAGCCTCAAACCCCAGGGAAATCCCGTTAAACTTAATTTTAGAAATAGGTTTTACAAGCTTAAAAACCATTAAACTTTGGGCCTTTTAATTTCCATGAAGAATACAAAAGGCAATGCCTTTAAAATCAATTAATGTTTAAAATTTAGAAAATTGCCATAAATTGGGAAAAAACAAAAGATTTTATAAAAGATACTGGTTAGGCACATAACTGATAAAAAAAAAAAAGTTTAAAGAATAAATTGTAGATTTTGTCAACAGGACACACAATTTTCAGACTGACTGAAGACCAGCCGCGTACAGCACGGAAAAAAAAATAAAAAGGTTTTTAAATTTTAAGGTATTTTGCGATTTTCTTAGAGCTTGAGTATTTCGAGGACTGTTTAAATGTAACAAAGGCCCAAAATGACCCCTAAAAATCAAGATTGTGCCCCTTTAAAGAATTCACTTGGGATATTTGTATGACTTAACAGAAAGTCTGAGAGACACATTCTGTGGTAGGGAAATCCAGTTAAACTGTCAGATTGTATAAATGACCTGGTATCATACAATCTATAAACAATACCATTAAACTTGCCATTTCATTCCTACTGATTAGAATGATCAAAAGGCAATGCCTCAAAATCAACCTTCAATGTTTACATTTAGAAAATTGCTTTTATCACTCAATCCTGAAAATAGCTAAACTATCGATTTTTTGTGACAAAGAAATTAGGAATTTTAGATGAAATAATTTCTGTATAATGAAATAAAAAAGTTAATGAATAATTTTCGTGTAACCGTTATACGCCTGAATAGTATTCATTTTGATAATTAACCGTTCTTTCTTTGACCTAAAATAAGAATTTTTATACGCCCATATAATATGTGTCCGTCCATCCATCAACAATTGTTGTGGGCACAATAGACGCTTCAATTTTCTATGGATTTCAATGAAACTTGGTGTAAGCATTGGAATTGATAAGACGGCGGTCGAGTTTGAAATTGACGATTTTTCTATGAACAGTTGTTGAGTTATTGCCCTTGACTTAGTAAAATCACGTCAAAATTTTATTGTGGATGCAATAGAAGCTATAATTTTCATTGGATTTTGATGAAATGTGGTTTGGGCAGTGGAATTGATAAGATCGCGGTTAAGTTTGATTTTGACGAATTTTTAATGAATGGTTTTTGAGCTATTGCCCTTGACTAAGTATAATTTATAAGTATATTGTGGGTACAATTTCCAAAGGATTTTGATGTAACTTGGTATAAGTATATCGTGTCAAAATTTTATTGTGGTGTGTGGAGTAAACTGCATTAAAATTATCACACATTTCAATATTTTGTTTGTATATATAGATGTTATAAATTCAATCAAAAGCAAAGTAGAAAATATGTAATAATGATAATAAACTCTTTATTTTACATGGGTCAGAATTATGCCCAATACACAAGGACATGGTCCTGTCTCACATTCAGCCCATGGGGCAATACATTGGGAAAAAAAAATCGAAAATACATATTTCAATATACAATTCGTCTAAAATACTAAAAATACACAAGTACATGTGCATCAAATGGACAGACCTATGTTCCGGCGATCAAGTACACAAAATAAATATACAATACTCCAAGTACAATTTGTTTAAAAATACACATGTGCATGAAATGGAGAGATTTTCAACCTACAATTTGTTTATAAAATGGATATAATATATACTTCCCGTGGGCATGCACAACGCAGCCGAAAAAAAAAGACAAAAAAAAAACCACACTCCAATGCGCAACCCGTCCAAAACACACAAGCACACGTGCATAAAACGCACAAACTTAACCCCAGCGACCAAGCACACGACCGCAAAAAACACATATTATTTCAACGTACAATTTGTTTTAAAATACACAAGTACACGTGTAAATAATGGACAGATTTATCTTCCGGCGATCAAGTACATGACAGCAAAAACCATATATCATTTCAACGTACAATTCGTTTTGAAATACACTAGTACATGTGTATAAAATGGACAGTTTCATCTTTCTGCGGTCAATACATGACCACAATAACCATGGAATAGACAAGTACATCTGCATGAGACGATCAGACATCAAAACATACATATACCATCAGACTTTGTTGAATCATTAAGTGACATATTGTATCATACATTCAAAAAGACTTCTTGTGTCGAAATATTGTATGTACAGGAGTTTTATGCATAATTTAAGGAACAATGATAATGGTTAATGTCTACGGACAACATATTTGTGTATGTATATACTAACAATACATAATTTTACTATATTCATAGGAGTTATGTATATTTATATATTTACAGGAACAATTCATATTTGTATATTTATAGGATCAATATATTTGTATATCAATATAGGAACAAGATATGTTCGTATATTTATAGGAACAGATTTTATTTGTATCTTCACAGAAACAATTATTTTTGTATATTTATAGTAACGAATTATATTTGTATATTTACAGGAACAATTATTTTTATATAATTACAGTAACGAATTATATTTGTATATTTACAGGAACAATATATTTTTGTCTATGATTGTTTATTAGAGGCTTTAATTTGTGGAGATACAACAATACCAATAGTAAACTATCAACATGTATACAGAGATATTGTACAATATGATCAGGACATTGGCAAATCAAAGCTAGATGAACAATTTGAGGTAGGTTAAATTGTACAAAGAGATATCTGATTTGAGTAACGATATTCATTTCATTGCTACTAAAATAGATACCTAACTGAAAACCTTCACATTTATGTCTTTGTAGACTTCTGTATATAATACTTTACATGATGCTATAGTAACCTTATAACTGTTTTACTTAATTTTAACTGTAATTTTGTTTTAGATTTTAAAATTATTAACAACAACAATTGAAAGAGACGAATCTACATCGGCATTGAGAGCAGAAAATATCTTTAAGAATAGATGTAAAAATATTCTGCCTGGTAATCAATGTTTTACTGAACTAAGTGATATCTCTAAATTGAGGGGAGGCACAATTGAAAAAAAAGAATGTTGTCCTAATGTTATTTAAAATGAAAATAATATATTCCAATGAGGTGACTATGTGTAAATAAATGCCTTAAGGATCAAATGTTGTTTTCAATAAATATGTTTTATATTTATCTAAATTGATTTATCTTTCAGCTAATCGTTGTAGGCCGTATTTAACCACACCATGGGAAGAAGGCAATGATTATATTAATGCTGTTTTTGTAAATGTAAGTTTTTTTGATATAATATTTGATCTTATGAGATGTTGAACTATGATTAATCAAAGTTCATTGTTTGAAATAAAACTGTAGAAAATTGTGGATGTTTAAGGATGATGGAAGAATTGTTTTCTGCATTTTTCTACTAATTATAATTTCAGAGTTACCATATTAAAGATGCTTTTATTGTTACCCAAATGTCATTACCAAATACAGTGGTAGATTTCTGGAGACTGGTTTATGATCACAATTCATCTTGTATTGTAATGTTAAATGAACTGGATCTCAATGATGAGGTAAACTGCGTGATTTCTTATATTAGCTGTGCTGATCATAGACAGAGTTGCAGTACTATAGAGATACATATTTGGGCATTAATGAATAAGCTGATTGTCAACCTTCACATTTACAATGATGTCTGCTCGTGACAGATTTTTGATCTTGAAAGATCTTGATTACTAGATTAGTAAAATGCTAATTGTGATTTTGATTTCTATATGTAGATATGATGATGTATATTTGTTGTAGACATGTGAGGTATATTGGAGTTTAGACCCTTGTGGTATTAATTATGGTCCATTTATTGTTGAAACCACAGCTGAGATTAAATCAGATCCAAGTGTCACAGTTAGAGATTTTACCATAACCAATACATTACTGGTAAGCATGTTGTAAAATTATATATCAAATTTATGAAGTGTTATGACCATCTAGTTTCATTTAAGAGTATGGACTACACATAGCTGTAAGTCTTAATGTTGTTTTTCAAACTTATCCATTTGATTGCATCAACTGATTGAAGGCTAGTTGCACGGTAGCTCATTAGCTTGTTCAATTAAATAACTAATAATGCTTTTGATCTTATGGCATACATTATTTAAATGTATTGGTTTCATTGATATTCAAATTTGTTTTCATTTTATTTCACAGCCTGATGAACCACCTCGAGTAATTCGGCAATTTCACTTCCACCATTGGCCAGAAGGTAGTGCTGTACCAAGTTCCAAAATGGCATTACTAGAGTTGTTAGACACTGTTGAAAGATGGCAGACTCAAACTGACAACAGACCAGTTACCGTCCATTGCATGTAAGTAAGAGGAGGAATAATGCTTCATATATTTTATCCTCATTCTATCAATTGTCTGTCTTGTTATGCTTTTGCAGAGGCAACAATTATATTTGTGAGTGACTCATGAAATAAAAGTAGAAAATAATCACTTTTTCTTAAAACTGATGTTTCAAAGTCAATTAAAGTCATAGACACGATTTGTCTTCAACTTCAGGAATGGTGCCAGTAGAAGTGGTTTATTTTGTGCCGTTAGTTGTATATTAGAAAGATTAAATATAGATAAAGAAGTAGATGTCTTCCAGGCAGTGAAACAACTTAGATTAAATAGGTCACAATTTATAGATAGCATGGTAAGTTCTATTGTTTTCGCATAGACATAGAATTTGAAGTGGCTGGATTTCAGTTGCTTCAAGATTTTTAGATGCTGATCTAGAAATGTTTTTGTATGGAAAAGGCATTGTTTTGATAGTTTTTGTGAGGTATAGGCCTACAACTTCCTTTAAATTAATGTTTTTCTTTCTGAGTCTATAATTCCGTTTTCTAACATTTGTGTCTATATTGAATATTATTTTGTTATTTTAGGAACAGTATAAGTTTTGTCATGATATTGTTCGTGATTATCTTAAAGAGCCAGAATCACCATCAGCATTATCATCATGACCTTGACCTTCATTCTCAAGGTCATAACAAATGCAAAACTATAGACGAGTCACAGTGACTCAAACAAGGTGCTATAAACTATTTAGTTAATGAATATTTGATATTGAACTGATCAGTTTGGAAGAATTGGACCACACATACAGTTTTCAGTATTTGTTTCTTCCATGACAGGTCTTTGGAGAGTGCCAAAAATATATATATGTTTTGTATGTATCTTATATTGAATCATTAGTATTAATCGTGATAAGAAACTCCATTCTGAAAACTAACAATTATCTCAATATATTTCTGATTGGATTTGAAATATTGTTTAAATGCACATGTATTATGATTCTTAATTTGGTAAAGTCAATTCAGATAGACATTCAGATGTACATTAAGAAATCCGATAAACAGTTGATAATCGCTGCAAAAAATCAATGGGTAATTGAATGCAAATATATGGAAGCAAAAGTTCTTGAAACTGAAGTCAAGGTTGAACTCTTCTAGTCATTTTTATGCAATAATAATCAATTGTTTGTTTGTTGTTGTTGTGTATTGCCTTGGAATGGAATCTTATACATATATATATGTAGGATGAGATGGTTTATGATTTTATTTCACTAGTAAAAAATCATAATGGCATATATTTATTACTTATTTAGCTTAAAGCATACAATATATAACTGAATTATAAAGAACTGCGAGATAGCAATTTGGCTATGTTAGGTTTTGTGTTTGTTATGTTGACTTATGCCTTCAGCTCAGAAAAAAATTGGTATGCTTTATATACTTGTGTAGTGCTTTATATGTCCATATACATTAATATTGTATCTTATACTGTACTGTATATATTAAATTTCTTTTGTTACTGCCGAAATTACTTTTGGCACAAAGTATGAGTTGTGGCAAGCTGAACAGCTATTGAAAACTTGGATTGACTTGTGCCACATTAAATACAAATACAACTTGATCATACAAAAAACATACAACTTGTGGCACACAGAAAGCCCGAAATTAAATGCTATTATAAACTATTGAAATGATAAATGGTGGTTTCACTGTATATAGAAGTATATTATAAATTGTATATAGTTTTATTTAATATAAAATATAATTTTATGTCTGAAAAAATACTCTCAGATTGGAATTACAAATTCATAAATTTCATTGAATCTCGAAAAACGACAAATTTTTGTTTTTGCAATGTGTTCTAATTGAAGCTACAATTAGTTAAAAAAACATCTTTATAAAAATATCTATTGTCAATTTTCTTAAGTCAATTGAATAAATGCAATGGTAAATTGTTGGTAATACAAAATGGTAAGAGATATTTTATTACTTCATTCATAAAATCTGGGTGTATTTTATCAGACAATAAGTTTTAGTGTTCTGCAGTGTTGTTAACTGTGATATAATTAAAACTAAATGAAATCATTGAAAAATGTTGTGAAAAAAAAAATAGAATTCTGCTTGTGAAATTATTTCAAAGTACCTGGTATAAGAATATGCTATATATATGCTATGACAAGTGAACATTTGAATGTTTATAATATTGGACTATTCATTGATAATATAAGATATTGATGTATACTTTTGTCATATAGAACATTATATAGAAAATTCCAATTGTGCTTTGCTATTTTAAAATAATAAACTTGTATATTCAATGTGAAGTTTGACATTTGAGAATATTGAATTTTGATGTTTTAGAATTTTGAAGTTGTAATTTGCTAACTAAGAAACATATAGTTTGATATTTTTGAATATTGAACATCTAACTTGAATTCAGATAATGAACAATTACTTTCATACATATTCAGTTAGTTACTAACCAGTTAGAGCCACAGTTTGATTAATGGTTAGTTTCAATTAGAAATATGGACCTATTAAATAAGATTTAAGTTCATTACTATTATATAGTCGGTATTGTTCTTAAGTTATATAAGTTTTTCTACTGACTGCCATTTAAATGAGTCAAGTGTTTTGTAATAAAAATATTAATATCATAAATTATTTTGATTACGTTTTATAACTTTTTCCAAATTTCAAATTAAGCAGATCAATTGCGGCAGTACAGCAGCCCCCATTATTTACTACAATAAGAATTTTCAGCTCACTATGGCATCAGGGACGCAACTTATAATCTGAAAAGGTTGTTGCCAAGACCTTAATTCCATTGTCTCATATATATAGCCGCTAAGAATTTGAATTACATATACTGAGTACACATTAAAAACGCACCACTTGAAAAAGTCAATATTTAAGTTCAAAAGAACTTATCGAATTATAATTTTATACAACAACACTACAGTGACGTCACCCGACATGCCAGGTGCAAGAAATTCGAGAATTTCATGTTAACTGTAACGCTAGGCAATTTTTCGCAAAAACGCAACATTTCGGACGCCACGGGAAAAATGAATTTCACTCTGAATTGTGCACACATTACCTTTAAAAGCATGTGAATCCGAATAAAATTTCACACCTTCATTGACACATGTGAAACGCCGACACGATGCCGCGACTTACAGCCCCTTAACGGGAACGTGCCATTGGCATGCTTCAAAATGGCGCCAGCACCAGGGAATTACCAGACGACTACACTGCGCACACACAACGATCTCAATACTCCATCAAAGGTTTCTGCAAACTCGGGACCGTCCTCGACCGGGTCAACAACGTGTGACAACGGCACGTTAGGACCGTCAGATAATACTGGATCATGTCCAAGAGCGAACACTAACAGCTACTAGAATGGCTGTTCAAGTCCAAGGACGACGTGGATTCATTCACCCCATTATCAGTACCATGCACAGCAAAAAATCCCCATGCTTCAGTGGCCAGCTCTGCCACCCGACCTCTCCTCCTATTTTTTTTATATAAACAATATTTATTTACACTGGATTGGGCAGCAGGCTAGGCCTATATTAGCCTCTCCCCATCAGAACACTCTCCTCCTATCGAGCACTTATGGGATGAAATTGGACGACGTATTTCAAGTCGACGCCAGATGGACAACATCCGAGAACTTGAGGTTGCCCTTGTTCAGGAGTGGAATGCCATCCATCAGAACACTATCCAGAGACTGATCAACTCCATGCGACGACGATGCACCGCATGTGTCAATGCAAATGGCGGTCACACCCGTTATTGACTTCCCTGTTTGACCCCTACACCTTTTAAGTCTCGGTCGTGCATTAACATTATCGTGAAATATATACATGTCTTCTTAAATCATTCATTATCTCAAAAGCATCATAAGTATATACTTTACATATCAAACCGTGGAGTTACTCCAGATTTCGTGAGTGGTGTGTTTTAATATGGACTAAGTATATATACCCGAAAGATGATCTCTTTTAACTAGTTTCTACCCTATTTGTACGCAGATGCTGGCTGGAAGAAATCGGGTAGGCATGTGTCTATCGATGGTTTCATGTACTAGTACAATTTATTTCCGTCTTAAGATTACAATTTGGCTGCAGTATTGTTTTATTCACTACCTTTTAAAGCTGGTATAACAGTATTCCATAATTTAGTCGCCTCATATCTGAAGTTGAAGTGATTGGTGGGAGTTCTAGAGTCGAGTAAGAAATAGGACTGATTATACACTGATGTAAAAGGTTGCCATGTTGATCCATAAACTGGTTGTGGTGTGGGATTACTGAAAAAAATGTATAAACTAAAAGTTATTGAACTACTTCGGCTTACATGCCCTTTTTAGGACCCAAAAGCTTATATACTAAACCAATACAAATGAAACGTAAAAGCAAAAAGTTTTATCATTAACCCTTACTCGTGATAAATGGGGTATATTTGGGTTTAAAAATGCCGAATGATAATGAGCATGAATATACTATAATAAGTTCCTGATTATGGCAAATGAATCTAAAAAAGCAAAATTTAATAGTTACTGATATTTAGCGAAATTTGTCCATAAATCCATCATGGTCAAACTCATCATTAAATCTTTATCAGATCCTTTATTTGGAAATGGATCTCCAAATACAAAAGGCATTTCATATCCATGTGGTGCTCCTGTTAAATTAAAGATATCTTTTAATGGTATGAAAGATATGTGATTTCTTGATCAAGAGCGCACTCGGAAATTGACGTGATCAACAGCGACGTCAGCTATACCAGAATTCTGTACATGTATCTACAAAATTATATTGCTCGTTCTGCACATCAAAAAGGAGACTACTGTGACATAGATGTGTCCAAGGCATAAGGCAGCTTCGAAAAAACGGGGCTCGTTTGCTGTGTTTGTTTTGACTATTGGGAATCATTTGCGAGCATCTTAGATCATTCTCGCCAGCAATATCGTTTATGTACAGTGAAACCCCTCTTAACCTCGGACCCGTGATAAATGCCTGTTCGAAGGGGTTGCTGGTTTACCCGTAGCGTGTCGTATTCATCTTTCATACCGTCAACGGATTAACTTCAATTACGAATTCAGATGTCGGTGACCAATTAACTATAGATTAACAACTTTGGGACTTGATTTCGATGCAGGATTGCGGTCTAGATGTGGGTTTATCTCCTAAAGAATATTGTGTTGTCTTTGTTGATCACTTTGTTTAAATCCTTAACTTTCTGTGAAGTTTCGAGACGTCAAATGTAGCAATGTAACTTAACATTCATACCTTCCCATTTAGGTAGAGTATTTTCAGTAACATAACTAAACACATATAAATAGTTTTTATTTTTACCACCGAGTTTAGCATCTAATTGGGTTTCTAGTGCGATTGGTGCAGTGAAAATATGGTCACTCAAAAACTGAAACATAGGAAAGCCATCAAAAACATGGAAAAGAAAAACAATCATCTGTGCACATAAAAGACCAGGGGTCAGAAGTTTGTTGTCTTGGTACCACTTCGTCTGCAATAATAGTAATAATAATAATACAAATCATCACGATTTTAGAAAAATACAGATAAACAAATGTAAGACCATGATACACCTCATTTACAGAAGTAAAGAAGTCTATGTAAAGACAATTATTCACCTGAAGGTAAGAATCTCGAACATTCTGTGGTGTTGATAAATTATACGGTGTAGCATAAACCATTTTAATATCATTCTCTATAGTTTTCCTATTTCTAAAGTATCTTTTATCACAAAAATCTTTGATTTGATCCAAGAAATAACTGGCCTTTATACCATCATGTTTTCCTTGAATTTTAGCTGTAAGTATATCAGTCTAAAGTAAGAAGTAACCAAGAAATCAGTCCCTCATATGCAGAGCAAGATGTGTAGATCCCTTGCCGATGGAAATTTGAAAGAGTAGTCTGATGCAAAGTCCCCACTCTGCACACCATTGTCCATAAGAAGAAAGTCCTGAGCACACCTCCATGTATTCAAATACCGCCACCTTTGTTTACTAATGCTTACCAACATGTAGAGCCCATTCACCACTATTGGTACCTCTAATGACTGGAATATCCAATACATTTCCTTTAGTCCAACTTTTCATTGGTAAATCTGGAACAGTGTTGTGGTATGTATCTACAACGGGGTTCCATTCTGTTATTCTATCTAACGCGACCTGAAAAAGGATGAATTAACCGATGCATCAAGATAAGGGCCCATTTGAATTACTTACTGTTAGGGCTTAGTTTCTAAAGATAAAACCAATAGTTTATAACCTGCAGTAAGATGACCGGATAATTACACAAAATTGAAACCGCTGATTGGCCAAGCAGTTAATTAAACACTCAAAACATCCTGGGGTCAGATACCTTAATAGAGGTTTTACTGATGGTCTTAGCATCCTTGGTCCTTAAACAATCTATAATTTCTTGTGTAGTGGCCTTAATACATCCTAATTTGATACCGAAGGCTCTAGCTCTATCTCGAGGTCTATAAATATCGGTTTTCATTGATAAGGCCCAGTTAGTTAGACCTACGCCACTGTCACATATTGCTGCATGGAATAAACCTGCAATATAGAACAATAACGATGAGCCAAAAAAGCCGAAAAGTTGAAGAGCTTTATGTCTTGTCTAGGGGTTGTGCAAATCAAATTTGAACCACCCTTTCCAAAATCAATCCTTTCAAAATGACTATGATAAAGCTCATATGACGTTTCATATGGTTCTTAAATTGGTCTCCGTATTTTATTCTATAAATAGTATAAATTTAAATTATACCCACCTTTTGACAATGGCGAAGTTAATAGTAATGAAATACTAGCAGCTCCCGCACTAAAACCAAATGCAGTTACTCGACCAGCATCACCACCAAAATCACCAATACAATCCTGTACCCATTGTAGAGCGAGTAGTTGATCCAATAGACCAAAATTACCTGGTGCAGCCTGATCTTCTGTTGATAAGAAACCTAAGCAAGAGTAAACGTTATGATTTCTTTTTTTTCCCGAACCTATTCCTTACCAATAGCAAAACGTTCGATATACAATTTCATCATAAAATTAGTATAGTTTAGTTCTGCTCTTTTTTTTAATGTGATCAGAATATTTTTTATACATAACACAGTATTTCAGAAGAAAAATAAATAGTAATATTATCGATCTAGAAAATTTACCCAGAGGACCGAGTCTATAGTTGAGAGTAACAACCACAACGTCTTTCATAGCAAGTTGTTGACCATTACGATCTAACCCAGAACCACTTACAAATGCCCCACCATGGATATAAACCATTACTGGTATTAAAGATAAGTTGGTTTTCTAAAATCCGAAAGTGGAATTTTTGGTAAATAGAATGTACAAAACAGTATGAAATAGGGCCTTTTTGTAAGGGTCAGATTTTGAAATCTTTAGTTAAGCAATATCATTATCATTTTCACTTATTAAGTGCCTCAGATTAACGCAGCGCTTATTCCCACAAATACTATATAATGAGTTCCATTGTATAGGTCTAAGACATCTAGCACCAATATTTAATTCTGGTTTGAATGTGAGCAAAAGAATTATATCACCCACCCTCGGTGTATATACGTTTAAGTTGAGACAATCTTCAGACTGTGTATAGTTGAAGGTTCCAGGAATCCAGGAATCACTTCCGCTCTGCCAGCAAATATTTCCAGCATTCTGTGCAGATTTCACACCTGACCATGGCTTTACTGGCACCGGTTTCTTCCATCTAAAAGAGTCTGGATGTGAAAATTTAGAGAAATAGTTAAATTGCCATTGTCAATAAATGCAGACTCAGTCCAAATTTTTTCAAGCGCTTGACTTTTTCAATAAATATGACTTACCTGTAGGCGGAGATCCATAAGGTATACCTAAAAAGGTATCAATTGCCCAATCGTGGGTGATATTGTATCGGTTACCCACTAATTTCCCATACTTGGTGGTAACATAGACATCTTCAGCAGCAAATATACCAATATATAGCAAAAAGCACAAATGATTTAATATTTGAGGCATTTGTTATATTTTGTGTAAACGAAAGTAATTGGGTCAAGGTATTTGATAAAGATAAGCTCATGTTTTATCTTTAAACGATAATGTTTAATGTAACCATGTCATTTAGTGGTAATAGTATTGAGCTTATATTGTAGTGACACAATAAAGTTATACAAAATCACATATCCTACCATGTGTTTTTGTATAACAAAATTACGCCTACAGGGACCACGCGCGACGATAAATCCAGATACACCTTCGATATACTCTTTACATACAGTCTACTTCATCTATCAGAAGCGACCTTCTATCGTACTGTTCGGCCAATCTGCGATATAGCGTCGAATTCTCGGCGGTCTATCCTCACAAGTGCGCGACCTCAGCCGCTGAAAATGTATAAACTAAAATTTATTGAACTACTTCGGCTTCCATTCCCTTTGTAGGACGCAAAAGCTTATATACAAAGATACATGAATGTATTCGATACAAATTAAACGTAAAAGCAGAAAGTTCTATCATTAACCCTTACTCGTGATAAATGGGGTATATTTGGGTTTAAAAATGCCGAATGAATATGAACATGAATATACTAGTAATTAGTTCCTGATATCTGGCAAATGAATCTAAAAAAGCAAAATTGAATAGTTACTGGTATTTAGCGAAATTTGTCCATAAATCCATCATAGTTAAACTCATCATAAAATCTTTATCAGAGCCTTTATTTGGAAATGGATCTCCAAATACAAAAGGCATTCCATATCCATGTGGTGCTCCTGTAAAACTAAAGATATCTTTTAATGGTATGAAAGATACGTGATTTCTTGATCAAGAACGCACTCGGAAATTGACGTGATCATCAACGACGTCAACTATACCAGAATTCTGGCGCTTCTGTAAAATTGAAGACATTTTTACATGGCTTGTATATAGTTAATCTACATGATCCAGTACATCGAGAAGCCCACCAAGAAATGGTTCGGCTTGATTGTCAGCTTGATGATGTAAATTCGAAATAGTCATACCAGACTGTCATTGACTAGGATTTGGAGGTGAATTTTCAACATTATCAAACACCTTGCATTGTCTACATTTTATATGCACTGAATTTCATGACTGTAATTGAATATAGATAAAATAGATATTTGGAATGACAGGTCTAAATTTTGGATTTGCTTTGGATAAATAAAAAAAATCGCAAGTACAAAATCAATGAATTTGATCCATGTCCACTGTCATCTTGTTTGATTTGCCAGGGTAGTTTTGTAGAATAGAATACCCTTCAATGTCAAATATACCACTGTACAAGTATCTACCTAAAATAGAAGTGATAGTTGGTTCGCAATTACATTAGTTACAAAATCATTTTGACCTCTTAATTTGTGAATGGTGCACAACATTCTTATTGTATAAAATTTTCTGCACCGGTCTGACAAACATACACTGTACCACAATCTATAAAAGATAGGTGTTTTCCATGGAGTTAAAAAAAACTTAAACGCGTACCTTCCCATTTAGTAAGAATACTTTTAGAGACATAACTAAACATATATAAATAGTTGTTATTTTTAACACCGAGTTTAGTATCTAATTGGGATTCTAGTACAATTGGTGCTGTAAAAATATGGTCACTCAAAAACTGAAACATAGGAATTTAAATTTATTAGTCATTTACAATGCTAACATTCGAAGGTTCTTAAGACCGAGGTTAGATGGCAATGGGGTAGGTTTGGTTTTTTTTACTTGAATAAAATTACTATCGTGTATAAGTACCCATACTTTTCCATTATAGAACATAATGCATAAGTAATATAATGTTTGTGAATTGAATCTCTAAAGTATATGTGTATATATATAAAAATTATATATCAAGGCTATTGGACAGGTGTGAGATTTTCTTTGTTACAGAAGCAAACATGTCTTTATTAAGACAATTATTCACCTGATGGTAAGAATCTCGAACATTCTGTGGTGTTGATAAATTATACGGTGTAGCATAAACCATTTTAATATCATTCTCTATAGTTTTCCTATTTCTAAAGTATCTTTTATCACAAAAATCTTTGATTTGATCCAAGAAATAACTGGCCTTTATTTTATACCATCATGTTTTCCTTGAGTTTTAGCTGTAAGTATATCAGTTTCATAGTAACAAAGAGTCCAGTGGCCGAAAGCAAATTAAAGATCCGTGAAAGCTAAAAAATCTGACAGAGGAGCTTACAGTTTTTCATATTGCAAATGCTGAAACTTTTTCACAAATGCTTACCAACATGGAGAGCCAATTCACCACTATTGGTACCTCTAATGACTGGAATATCCTTTAGTCCAACTTTTCAATTTAGGGGCGCCACCCATCACCATGACAGTCGGTTGTAAATTATATAAAAAAATAAGTTTTTATTCCGATCCCACGATCCTGGGTTTAGGGGGGAGTAAAGGAACTGAATTATGACAGAACCAGTTTGTTAAGAAAACAATTAGAAAAATTTGGATGGGGTATGGGTATTTGGGGAAGTCATTTTATGATGATGTTGTGTGTTTGGTTAAATACCTGAATAGAGGTCTAAATGATGATCTTAGCATCCTTGGTTCTTAAACAATCTATAATATCTTGTGTAGTAGCCTTAATACATCCTAATTTGATACCGAGGGCTCTATCTCTATCTCGAGGTCTATAAACATCGGTTTTCATTGATAAGGCCCAGTTAGTTCGACCAACACCACTGTCACATATTGCTGCATGGTTTAAACCTACAAAAAAAGGAACTATAACAATGAAACTTGAGATGTAAACCTCTGTACGTGGCCGTCCACTTTTTTTAAGGCCGTTTTGTTTTTTACTTTAATAACTTTCGATCGGAGTTCTCTCAGCAGCATTCAAGAAAAAGGCAAACTGTAAAATATTTATTTTTGCTATAAGTTTTGAGTCTCATATCACATACATGAAGTTATTTGATTGTAAATAGGGTTCATATTTAGGTTATAACAAACACTCACACAAAGTTTCGTCAAAATCCATCAAGAAACCAGCTCTCTATAGTGTCAACAAAGAATTCAAGAACAAGGGCAATAAGTCATAGAAAATATTTTTCGATTGGTCTGATTTTTTATTGGGTTCATCCATAAGCGATTACAAAGACCAAAACCAGCTCTCTATCGTGGCCACAACAATTGTGGACCGACAGACAGACAGACTGGGGCGATGACTTATACATTTATGTGGGCGTATAAAAAAAAAGAGTTAGAGATGTTGATACAGCCATCCAAAGTTGTCAAAAATGTAAATTTGCGGATGGATATTAACAATTAAACCAATATCAACATACCAATGGATAGCTCATGTCATGGACATTCTACGTTGAAACTTTCTAGGTCATTGATGTTTCTACACAGTTAAGCAAAATCTGAGATACGACTCATGCATCACTTCGGTCCATAAATTAGCCTTACAGACTTAATGCAAATCTTTTGCAATTTAAGCAACAGCTCACTTCTGTTCTAGCAAAGTATTATTTTTAAATATTCATTTTCGATTTCATTTCATTAAAAATATTTGGTAGAAAAAGAAATACTTGATTGATCTAGAAAAATTCACAAAAAAATAGCACACCACTTTTCTTTTGACAATAAAGGACGTTCAAAGAACAATTTGACAGGAGATCATAACCGACGACGGGTTGCCCCACAGAATTCTCAGAAAATAAAAGGGAATGTTATGATAGATCCAGAAAATGTTAAATTTTAATGTACCCAGAGGACCGAGTCTATAGTTGAGACCATAATGTCTTTCATAGCAAGTTGTTGACCATTACGCTCTAAACCAGAACCACTTACAAATGATCCACCATGAATATACGCCATTACTGGTATTAAAGATGAATTGGTTTTCTGTGAACAAAAAGACTCTGAGGAATGTTTAATGGCTTTTCAGAAAATACAAAGAGAATGAACACTCTACCACATTCTTTTTTTTTTACCGGCAAACTGGGAAAATCAAAAACAACACATGGAGTTGTAATTTTTGGTATCATTTTCGTATTTAGCTCTTTGTTATTATATTATTATATAGTGCCCTTACAATTTACAATTAGCTTTTATATTATGCCACCAAATTTGTTTGTCTGTTACAATTGGCCTTATACAAGTTTTATTTCTTTTCTATAGTTTACAACATTACCCACCTTCGGTGCGTTTACGTTTATGTTGAGACAATCTTTAGACTGTGTATAGTGCATCGTTCTAGGAATCCAGGGATAACTTCCACTCTGCCACCAGATATTTCCAGCATTCCGTGCAGATTTTACACCTGTCCATGGCTTTGCTGGCACTTATTTCTTCCATCTTAAAGGCCCTGAATGAGAACTTTTACAGTAAAAGACAAAACAAAGTTCTTAACATTGTCAACGAATGACATTTTTTTTTCAAGAGTAATTCCAATAGATATGACCTAACTTACCTGTAGGCGGAGATTCATAAGATATTCCTAAGAAGGTATCAATTGCCCAATCGTGGGTGATGTTATATCGGTTACCCACTAATTTCCCATACTTGGTGGAAACATAGACATCTTCAGCAGCGAATATACCAATATATAGCAAAACACACAAATGATTTTAAATTCGCGACATTTGTAATTTTGTGTTATCGAATAAATTGGGGCAAGGCATTTGATAAAGATAAGCTCGTGTATTACCTTGTCAATTCAAGGATGATTTGAAATCATTTCAAGGCGAGCTGCGATATTGGACTGACAAGAGAAACAATGTTGATTACTTATTCCCATAATCTTTCATGATAGGCTACACCAGTGTTCTTGCATTATAATAGTTTCTCCAAAAACGAACTGTAGAAACTCTAAAATATACTCCCTTTTTTTCCCTTCTATGAGATTTAAATATTCGTGAAATAATCATTTCTCACAGTCTATTTTTCACCTCTACAATCCGCCATCTAACAATAGTTATTATTGGGCTTTTTTTAACACCAAGTGAGGAACACTGTCCCCCTTTGACCATCAGTGTTCATGAGAATATCCTCTTGATCATTTGAATCCTCCCATTCCCAGGCACAAAGACGTTTTCTTTATTCGAACAAAGAGGACATCCGTCCATATACCACATGCATGCACCAATTTTAACCCTTTTTTGCTTTTATACTTTCATACTCAAATAGAACAAGTAGCCTATATTATAAAATACCATAATATATAAGAATTATCTCCCTTTGACCACAGTCCTTCGGAAAATAGGCCCTATCTTGAAATTTTTAATTGAAAAAAACAAAAACACAAAAAAAGAAAAAAAAAAGAACAGAACTGATAGACTATGAAAGCAGCTTGTAACATAACGTATTCATTTGGCCGCTGAGACTGAAATGACCGTATCTTTATAATTATCAGTCTTTTGAGGTAGTATTATAGATTATTGTGGTCTGTAAACTCAATACAAAAACAAAATTCAATAATGTCCCTTTCTAAAATAAAGATGGCTCCACGTAACTACGGAAGCTACAATCCCAGTGAAGAATAATGTTTATTTGTTAGTTAGATTTAAATATAAGGTAACATACCGGTACCTATCTAAATCAGTTCTTGGTTTGTATTGTCATGTTTCCTTCTTGTTCCAATGCTCTAAATACCTGGGTAGGCTATTACTGTATTCCAATCTTTACTCTTATAAAAGTTATAGTTATAGTTATGATTGATGGTGTAGCCAATGCCGATTACTTAGGTTAGGCCTGCTTAGTAGGCTACTACCAACAGTATTATGGGTAACTGTTGGCAGTTGGCCTATACCTGATTACAGGAAATTTGAAAGATAATGAAGATTTCAATAATTTTTATCAGATCTGACTGAAATTAGTGTTTTGTGTTTTCTATTATTTCGGATTAGATAATTTAAAAAAATGTGAAGTTACAATGTAACATAATTACCAACTGGTACTAGTGCTGAAATTTTATCAATTAATCAACATGACATCCACATATTTAACAGAAGATTTTGTAGAGAAAAGAATACATACCTTACAATCCTTACAAGATGGCTGGGCTGTGGATAAGTACAGAACAGGAAAATTCTACCAACTTGACCTCAAAATGTGTCAAATTAAAGATTTAAGCTATAGCTTTGAATGGGGAAAAGAGAGGTACTGTTACTTTGTTGACCTAGTGATTTTATTTTACAAATTGAATGCTATATTTCATGCTGAAAATTGTGAATTTAGGACCCATTTAGAAAATGAAAGTTACTGGTAAACACTGAAAAAAAAATTATATATAGGCCTACTAGTGGATAATTTTTGACTCTGGAAATATATCCTGATACAACCAAGTTATTCCCTAAATTGTTTTTTTTTTTTTGCAGGGGAGTTACTTCAAGAATAAGGAAATTGACAGAAGTTCCTTCCAAAATATTATTGCTAGATATATCATTAAATGAATTAATAGCTTTGCCTCCAGAAGGTTTAATGCCATTTAAAAGCTTAAGAGCTTTAGATGCTTCTTTAAACCAGATAACTAGGTACCGTATACGATTTAATACCGTACAAGTTTTAGTTTTAATTAAGTTTTTATTTTACATTTCTGTTACTCTTGAGTTATGTAAAGAGAAAAGAAAAGACACTTTTTTTTTGTTGATGAAAGTTGCCCAATATAAACTTATAATTACATTAGATAGGCTCTAGAAACGATATATTTATAGTTTGCACCTGACCACACTTATCAACTCGTTATCAATATTTTTGTGTTAGATTAAAGCATAAAAGCTCCTGGTCACAAAGTACAGATTAATATTATAACAAGGTTCAAGTTAATTGTTAATGAGGTACCTTAACTAGGAATACACTGTTATACTATCTGTACTGTAGTAGTATTTTTAAGCTGAAAAGTCTGAAAATATAAGAATATGTTTTTCTGATACATATGTATATCAATAAATATCTAAATAGAAATCCTGTTATATGCAGCAAACTTCGTTCATGCTCCTATAAGAATACTCTGTTTTATAAATTTTGTTTCATTTGGTCAAATAAAGAAAAACAAATGGACCCACAAAAAGTTATTTTTGCCTGTGGAGCATTCATGTTTTTACTATCATTTAATCAATTATCTATTGACAGCTTTCAAGGAATTGAAGTATTACCAATGTTATATAGTTTGAATTTGTCTCATAATCTGATACGAAATGTTGCTGGATTAATTAGTTGTGGATCATTAGTAGAGCTGAATCTTAGTATGAATAATATTACTGATTTATCAAGAATGCCTAGCTTGATCAATCTTAGAGTACTCAATATCAACAATAATAATGTAAGTATTGGAATATATACCGATACTTGAATTATTGTATATGGAAGTGGGAAAGGCCTTAATTTCCAATGGATGTTTTTCTAATCATAAAGTCAGATTCTAATTCTATAGATATGGCTGAAATCTAAAAGCCGTTATAGATTAATATTCATGGACTTCTGTTCTTTTAACTTGGAAGTAGACAATCAGTGGCAATTGTCATCTGCAAGTTGACAGATACCTCGTGTTCAAATCCTTTGGATGTCAATTTAAGCGCAATAAACTGAACGGTTTGTTGGTAGATAACAAGTTAGCGTTCTCTTCCAGCAATTGCTGATATCGCAAACTAGGTAGTTGTTGGTATCGTAGTAGTTTTTAGTTGGATCGGTTAAATTAGATGATTCTGTGCTGTTGGTTTGGTTGTTGGTAAAGTGTACTAGTTCCGGTTATAATTGAGTCAAGACCTTCAAAATGCCAAACAATTACGAAATATTTTCTTTTAAATGAATAATAAATGATTTTCAGATCACTTCCCTTGATGGTGTGTCTTCATTACCCAAATTAAAAGAATTATATGCACAGAGAAATAATTTGGTATGTTTTTTGGTTAGTACTCCGGAATACAGAAAACTGGCTTTTTGTTATTGCATTTTTTCTGCCATGGATTTGATTTTTTATAAATTTAATGCCTTCTCTCCAATCTACTGAAAATACTGGTACACTCATTTTTTATATTGATAAATAAAATGTATTTTTTAGGTCAGTATTCTACATGTAACCAGTTGTTTTAATTTACAAGTATTAAATGCAGCGGATAATAGAATACATCAGATGGATAGTGTAACGGATGTTTTACCAAAATTAAAGTATTTACAGGCTCTCTGTTTACATGTATGTATCAAATATTATGTTTTGTGTATCAAATATTATGTTTTGTGTACACATTGAATCAAGTTTTGTTTTCAGCACCTATGAACATGCACAATACGAAGGTTCAAGTTTGAGTATAGATTTAGATAGGGATAGGCAATATTCGAAAATTTGCATATCGCAATATTACAATTTTAAAGGTATAATAGGTCTTAGATTACACTTGTGATATGGCTAATATTTTTTTTGATTTTGACTTTTGGTTCAATAAGTATACATCCAAAACTTAATCAATTTTCAAAAAGCAACAAAAAGAATATTTTTAAAAAAAAAGTCAGCAAGCGATGAATTTGTGCTTTTTGAGAACTGGGCAATAAATGCTACAACAGTAAAAATCATCATCCCATCCAATGGCAATCATTTTACAAACAAATATTTCCAATGATAAATATTTATTGAAAATTGTGTCCTTTTGGCGTATTCATTCTAACTCATATGAATTGATTTTTCTCGGTCTTTGGTGAATTTAAATATCTTACCATGTCTGATGATGTTCAGGTCAATTCAATAGTAGATGTCAAGGATGCAGGAAAACCCCATGTTTGAGTAACTTCCCTTTATTAAAAAAGAACAGATTTCCAATACTAGCAATTTTAGTTTTTAATTAACTACTAGATTTTGTGGGTGATATTTATGGAGATATTCTAGTTATAATTTTACATTTCGATATTTTGGATTACTAGAATTTTCATACCATTATGCCCACCCCATAGCTTTTTGTATAAGATAACTCCTGAATCATTATTTTTCAGTCTTTGATGTCTATTGGACTACTTTTTAAACTTAAAGGGATAATAGGCGTTAGAATATACTCGTCCTACGGCTTATATTTGTGTTTAATATTGACTATTAGTTAAATAATGTATGCATCCCACACTTTACCAAATTTTAAAAAGCCACAATAAAAATATATTCGGAATTTTTATACGCCCACATGAAATGGGGGGCGTATATTGTCGTCACCCACATCCGTCCGTCCGTCGGTCCGTCCGTCCGTCCACAATTGCTCGTAAACACTCTACACAGTGTAATTCTTGACGGATTTAGATGAAACTTAATATGAGTGTTTATGATCACGCAAGGATGAACCCTATTGAAAATCAGCGAAATCGGAAAAAAATTAGTATGAGTTCGTGCCCTTGTTCTTGAATGGCTCGTAAACACTCTACAACGTGCAATTCTTGACCGATTTTGATGAAACTTGGTTTGAGAGTATGTTATATCTCAAGGATAAACCCTATCGAAAATCAGCGAAATCGAAAAACATTTAGTATGAGTTATTGCCCTTGTTCTTGAAAACGCGTTCAATTTTAGCTTGTAAACACTCTTGAGAGAACAATTTTTTAATGGATTTTAATGAAACTTGGCCTGAGTATTTGTTATCACCCAAGGATGAAGCCTATTGAAAACCAGTCAAATCGAAAAAAAATTAATATCAGTTATTGCCCTTGTTTTTGAAAACGCGTTCAATTTTTAGCTTGTAAACACTCTACAAAGCACATTTATTGACCGATTTTGACGAAACTTGCTGAAATTGTTAAATATCACCCAAGAATGAACCCTTTTGAAAAAAGCACATATCGAAATATATTTAATAGGAATTATTGCCCTTGTTCTATAAAATGTGTTGGATTTTTGCCTTGTAAACACTCTACAAGTCACAATTCTTGAGCGATTTTGACATAACTTGGCATGAGTATTTGTAATCACCTAAGGATGAACTCTATTGAAATTCAGTTAAATCGAAAAATATTTAGTATCAGTTATTGCCCTTGTGTTTGAAAATGCGTTTTAGCTTGTAAGTACTCAAGAAAGAACAATTTTTAATGGATTTTGATAAAACTTGGCTTGAGTATTTGTTTTTACCCAAGGATGAACCTTGTTGAAAATCAAATAAATCGAAATATATTTAGTGTCAGTTATTGCCCTTGTGTTTGAAAACGGGTTTAACTTTTTGGCTAATAAACACTCTAGAAGGTACAATTCATGACCAATGTTGACAAAACTCACTGAAATTGTTTGATATCGCAAGGGATGAGCCCTATTAAAAAATTAAAAATATATCTAATATGAATTATTGCCCTTGTTCTTTAAAATACGTTCGATTTTTGTCTCATAAACACTCTACATGGCACAATTCTTGACCAATTTCGATGAAACTTGGTGTGAGAGTGTGTTATAACTCAGGGATGAACCCTATTGAAAATCAGCGAAATCGAAAAATTTTTCAGTATGAGTTACTGCTCTTGTTCAATTTTAGCTTGTAAACACTCTAGAAAGAACAATTCTTAATGGATTTTGATTAAACTTGGCTTGAGTATTTGTTATTACCCAATGATAAACTCTATTATAAATCAAATAAATCGAAATATATTTATTGTCAGTTATAGCCCTTGTTCTTGAAAACGCGTTCAATTTTAGCTTGTAAACACTCTAGAAAGAACAATTTTTAATGGATTTTGATGTAACTTGGCTGGAGTATTTGTTGTCTCCCAAGGATGAACCCTATTGAAAATCGAAAAATATTTAGTACAAGTTATTGACCTTGTTTTTGAAAGTTGTTATTAGGTACAATTCTTGAAAGTTTTTAATAAAACTAGAGACCCTAGAAAAAAATAGGTTGGAAGGTTGAATATTTCATTCGACTTATTGTAACCTTACTGAAAAGTTTTTATTTGAATTAAATGCTGCCAGTGGGCGTATATTACCTTGCCTGGCAAGCTATCTTAAAAAAAAAGTGAGCCAGCGACGATTCCATTCAGTTTGAGAATAAAAGCGTCTGGTAAATCAACGCCAAAACATCATTGTGGAATTCAACAGTAGGGGTCAAGGACGCGTGAAAACCCACATGTTAGAGTTACTTCTCTTTATATTTACACGATTTGAAAATCGCTTGATGGATGGCTCAAGCGTTTTATGTTTAACTACTTTATTTTGGGGATTTATCGGATTTTAGAGGGATTTTGATGTATAGGTAAGTCCACTGATGGATATATACTGTTATTGTCCAAATTTGAGTGAACTTAAAATTTTATGTTCGTTCTAACGCCTATTATCCCTTTAAATACAAGTTATAGTTCTATAAATGTAATTTTAATATGTATATGAATTTTAGGGTAATCCAATTGAAAGATTAGGTGATTATCAAAGTGAAATATTATCATGCAGTAATGTTATGACTTTGGATAATATTTCAGTTAGACCGCTGGCAAGAAAACAGGTAGGCCTAATAGAATACATGTATGTATTTGAAGAATTTAAAGGAAATCCAATATTTTAACCTGTATCCTATGTGCATCCTTATTTTCATGTAATATAAAAGGCTGAATAAAATTATATTTAAGGTTAAAGGTTATAGCATGTGTGGAAGAAATAGAAAGTTAAGGCTTGTTAAATAGATGATGTTCACTATATGAAGCTTTTCAAAATCTTAGGGGTATCTTCAACCTTTTGAGAAAATCAATTTTCCTAGGGTTATATGGGTATTCAAAACATATTCAATAGTCCTCGGATTCTCAGATTCTATATGAAACATGAAATATTTGTTAATTATTGAACCTTTCTTTACTTGTCTTTGATTCTAGATTCCCATGAGAGATCCCCACTCTGAGAATATTTCTAGTTTACAAGAGGCAGCAAGACAAGCTTTTGATGAAAGAATACGAGCTACAAGAATTAAAGCTGATGAAAAAATCAGATTCTTACAAAAGAGAATAATGTATGTTAATAATTATATGGATAGAATATTTATTACTATGTATATGTATATGTTATGTTATAATGTATATTATGAATATTTAATAGAATAAAAGTATCTTGAAACTTGAAGCTCTGATGGCTGTTTGCATAATAAAATGCAAAAAATAGTCCAGTTGTCTGACAGTCATGTTATTGTAGAAAGGAAATCAGAAAATAGAACGGTAAATTGTTTAAAATTAGTATATTTAGTGTGTGTATATAAATTTTCTTTTACCTCAACAGAGCAATACAAGATGAACAAAAGAATTTTGAAACAAAAATGAAAACTGATCTAGATGGTTGTTTAAGGTATGTTAGTATGATTACTTTTAATACTTATGGAACTGTTATAATTATTATATTTAAAGATATTGTTAAGAATAGGCCTCTAATGTTTAACAGGGAAACTGATAACATCAGTTTGCACCTACCGTATTCCAATCAATGTGTTGCATGCAATATCACAAATACTAACTGAAAATGGGATGGTGAAAATCTAGGCTGTCTCAAAAAGGCTACTGTAGGCCCCACTCATAAAAAGTTTAGAAAACCCCTTTAAGCCTAAGAAAATATTTGCAAAATAACCTTAAGCATCGTGATCTACCGTGCTCTGATACGTTGAGTAATTACACAGTGCAGATAAATCAATTCTTTTTTATTGGCAAAATGTCCATGCTGGTATGGCTGATTTTGATAAGCCAAACTAATGGTATGCAAAATATTATCCTCCAAAAAAGGTTCAAAGGTGGTTGTTGGCAACCCCTCCTCTCAAAATCACAAATTTGATGCTCTAGAATCTTCCCTAGAGAATTTTTACAAGTTCTAGTTGTATTTTAGATATTTAGGAACACTTACTGATGGAGAAGTTGAAAGAGTTGATAAAGACACATTCTCTACTGAATTGCCTACAGCAAGAGATGGGGTGGGTTTATTCTTTGTTTTTAAACTGCATTGTATGTCATATTGCATATTTTTAGATATATAGTATGCTTATTCTCTGGCTCAATACACAGTTTGAGTGCTTTATCTTACTTAAATAATAGACCAAAAGTATCTGATAGAACTTCAATGAGTTTAGATTATGACAAATGGACATGTTGTGCATTAGTCTTACAACCAAACAAATGAGCTATTCTTGACACATTTTGATGAAACTTGGTGTGAGAGTGTGTAATAACCCAAGGATAAACTCAATTGAAAATCAGCAAAATCACAAATATTTAGTAAGCCCTTGTTTTTGAAAAATGTTCAATTTAAGCTTGTAAGCACTCTAGCATGCTCAATTCTTGGTGGATTTTGATTGAACTTGGCATGATCATTTATAATGACCAAAGGATCCTATTTAAATCCAAAATATCAAAAAATATTTGATATGAATTATTGCCTTTTTATATGTTCACACTTTAATGTGGGCACAATAGACAGCTGGTTTCTTTATGGATTTTGATGAAACTTGTTTTGAGTGTTCATCATCACCAAAGGATGAAGCCTATTAAAAATCCGACCAAAAAATTAATCTTTTATTTATCATTAACACTACTTGTCAACCTCCGCCCAGAGATGAAGTTAAAGGTTAAAAATCTTTTTAGTTTTCAAGTCCATGTGTGTCAAGAATTATCTTCATTTAAATGTTGAAATGACAGTTCTTGACTCATTTATATATATAGATTTCTATGTACATATATGAAGGACCCGATTGACCTCTCTACACCGGGAACCTTTAAAATATTTATTGTAATTAAATGCAATATTTTTTTTTCATTACCTTCAAGGCAAACTTTTTTTTTATGCACTCCTTTTTATATTTTTAGTTGAGTACATATCGTAATAACTATAAAAGAGATAAAAATGACTATACTGGTGTTAAAGACACAGATGAGGTCTGGCTTATTTATTTTTTCTTAATTTAAAAAGCATACGACTTTAATTAATACTATAAATTGCTATAAAGTATGGCAGATTTTTGTGAATGGATAAGAAAGAAATTGCCAAAAGACCCGACAACTGCTAATAAATACACATATTATAATCTATTGCTTTCTATATTGTAGGTATTAAGGTGTGCTTACAATGAATTATCAGCTGAACAGTCTACTAATTGGGAAGATATCTAAATGTGAACATCATTCCTTGTCTTGATCCATTAAAATCAAGAAACTTATAGCCAAGAAGATATAAGTCTCTTTTTTAGTTAAGGATAACTTATCAATTGCCTCAAATCAGCCACTTGTGTAAGAGGTCTGGAAATCTGGCCTTCTGTCTTCTGTAAACCAAAACTTTGTACTGTGTTTTGTTTTGTTAGAGTATTTTATGTAATGTTTCAACAAAGATCTCTTAATATTAGATGTTTCATTTTTCATCATATAAGATGCTATTTAGCAAAATCATTTCAGTGCATTAGAAACATGGAATATATTGAATTCAATGGAATTGATTTTCTTTGATGTTCAAGGATATTTATATTCCCTCATCCTCAAATATTATTCTTTATGCAACAAAAATTACTATAATTATATCCTGATTTGTGGATTTTCTGATCCAAATATTTTATTTCAAGTGCCTTTTTACTGTTATGCCTTGTAATATTTTCAGGTGTAGAAATAGACCTAGGCCTACTCTTAACTGTGATATTTTGTTATGTTTATATTACTACTAAAGAATACCAAATAAAGAAAATATTTTCTTATAATCATAATGTATGTTGTTATTCCCAATTTGTCAAGGTCAGTGCAAAGTCTATCTTAATTATGTCTGTACATGTTAATGTGTAAGGCAGCATCAAAACCAGTCACAACTTTGCTTTTCAAGAGGAAACTTGATAACGGCATATCCCATCAATTGTCCTATTTCTCATTTCTTCAGTGATTTACTGTCTGGTGAGGTACTATCCATTTGGGATTTTAAGAACAAACTCTTTAATATATAAACATCAAACTTTAGTTATCAAGAATGGTCAATGCTGTTGTTAAAGTATTTTAACAAAGGGAGATAAATAGTAATATAAGATTACTTCCCATCGTTAGATTTTCTCTACTGAAGAAGTTAAAAAAGATAGATCAACCTAAATCAAAACAAATTCTCTATATCTTCCTTCGGATTTCGTGCAGTAAACATGGTTTGAAATTGATCAAGTGTGTAAATATGTAAGAATAGGCTTATACATTTTCAGTTACAAATCTCATAGGTTTTATCAGGAATTTATCAAATAGTAATAGAGTCAGATGTTGGGGAAAACTTTTCGATGTAGCCTACCATACTTCCCATAATAATATAGTCTTAGATCGTCTTAAAAATTGAACATGATCAACAAAGAATTAGGCCTATGAAATTGTTATGAGCAGTTGTCATTTTAATTTTCTGCTGAGTGACTGCCCAGTTAGAAACAGACCTGCATTTGTGAGAAATAGGCAATGTAATATTATTTATTATGAAAAGTCATGTTCAGTCTTTTACTTTTTAAAATTTCTAAACCTCTAAGTCCTTCAAAAGAGTTCCTACTCCATAACACTTTAAAAACATGTTTTCCATTTAAATCTGTTCAGATATTCATCGACCTAAATGGCATAGGCCTAATGTTTTTATGAAATAGTGGTCGAACTTATATTTACTCTTTTAAGTAAGATACAATGGCATGTGCTGCAAATTTAGTGGAGGAACTAATCATTGATACAAGTCCACATAGCAGGGAGTCTGTTACTACTGTTAAATTGTTTGTTACATCATATTCTGATGAATTCTATGCTGAAAGAGATGTCATTAAAAGAGAAGTAAGTAAGATTACCGGTACTGATATTGTATTATTAAAAACAAAACAAATCACGTTTGTTTAACATTGCTGTTCAGAAGATAATTCCACTACAATTGGTCCTCTTGAAAGGTCTTTTCCTTGAAGATCAGAAAATTACTTATAGAAAGTTTGAATCCTCAGATGTTTATTTTCTGGTGGTAATGATTCACACAGTCTAATTAAAATATAGACCTAACTTTCGTTCGTATTTTATTAGTTTCGTTTCATATGTTTTTATTAGCTATTGGCTTTGTACGTAACCACTACACTAACAGTAGTGGTTACGTACAAAGCCAATAGCTAATAAAAACATTCGAAACGAAACTACGAAAATACGAATGAAAGTTAGGTCTATATTTTAATAAGACTGTGATTCAAATGTCTGATTTTTTTTCTAGGTTTTACCTGAAGTGAGATTATGGTGTGAAAAGAAAAAATTAAATCTAGTTGAACTGAGTGTAAAATGGGTAAGATTCTATGTAAAGAGGCTACTATATATATCAGAAAAAAATTTCAGCCATATTTTGACATTACATTAGTATAGCTGTCAGTCTGTAAAATATTTACCACTGCAAGAGAATAGATCTAAAGGAATTGATTAAAAAAAATGTAAATTCGAATATAGTAAATATTTCTGTGCTCTATTATTTCAGGGTGGAAGACATCCAGATTGTAGAGAAGTAGGTGAAATGGAAAAGGTTCAAACAAGTATTGAAAATTGTTACTATAATAATATAATGCCATTGTTCATCAACCTAACTAGGTAATTATGGGAATAAATTTGTTTGACTGTTATTAACATAATTATTATTTTATTGTAGTCTCTTATTAGAAGATTTAAGTAGATGTAAGGTGTTGAGGGTAAAATTTCCGAATTGACTCCTTTGCTTAATTTTGCAGAATTCTTTCACAAATAAATGAATAAGAAAGGAACAAAGTCATGTCGAATTTATCCAGAAACTTTCAAAATGCATATCAATCAGCTGGCAAAAATCATTGTGTATTTGGAATATTGTAGTGAATCAATTGGCTGGGTACCTATGTGGGGTGAATATTCAGATGAAGTTATAGAAGATTATATAGAAGCCTATGGTTTATTAGTTGAAGATTTAGAAGTTTTATATGGAGCATATAGAGATGATAATCATAATTGTATGCATTGTTTGTATCCACTTCTTTTCGGCTTCTGACTCTTATACTTATATTAGCCATGCTAGTTTGGCTTGAATAGTTGAATGTGTGGCAATGAGATGTCATATTGAATGTATAGATCTAAAGTCAATTTGCTTTGGTTCAACATATCAACTAAGTGTAAGTGATTTATTTCAGCTTTATTTTTGATACGTGATGATGAATTTCTAGAATCTGTCCCAGAGGAAGAAAAGGGATGCTTCCTACAGAAAACTTCTATATCACAGAAAATATGTGGACCCAATAATAAGATATCTCATAAATTTTCTGTAAGCTATTTTTTTTACTTCATATCAGATCAAGCATTATAAAAAGAAAGTTTTGCAAATAACCTTTTTTGCTTATTGTGATTTTATTGAATGCATGTGTGTACTTAGAAGGTTGAGTCTGCCCTACCTGTTTATGCCACAATAATTAACAATCAATTTAATGCAAAATATTGATTCATATTTCAGTCACATAGAATAATAAATTATAAAGCTGAATATAGGGGTGTTGATCATAAGAGAAGACCTTTATTACGTCTTTCTGATGAAATCAAACAACAGGTACATATTAAGATTTTGATACGCCCATAGATATTTTGGTGTAAATATTACATTGCCTGGCAAGCTGTCTTGTGATAAATTTTCAGAATATAAGTTATTATCAATATTGCTTTTAAATCTTCTTATTCGCATGAAATTTCAAAATTTTTATGTTTATCTATAACATCAATGGCTTCCTTTTATTTTAGACAAACTAAAATATAACATATATAAAATTCTTTTTGTGTCTTGTTTTCAGATTATAAGTTTTCTGATTGCTCGTATAGGTTATGAATTTTGTGGTGAAGATCTGCCTGTAAACTTTCATCCTGATAATCAAACATTGTCTGAACATCGTGACTTTCTGTCTCAACGCTGTCAAAATGTTCATGGGAGGAGTGATGTTGTTAAAAAAATAGAGGACTATATCTTGCGTGATGAAAAAGATGTTCCATTAATGTTACTAGGTACACCAGGTAGTGGTAAAACATCTATTATGTGTAAAGCTGTTGAAGTAGTATTACAGAACTTGACAGAACACCATCAAGCAAGGTCTGTATAAATTTTACCCCACAGAGATTTCTTTTATGAGTTTAAAAGACATTGGTCACAGATTATATTAAATGAACTTACAATTCTTTCTTGTATTTAAAATATAACATGGTTCTAAATTAAAGATTACTTTCTTCAATATGTTGCATTTGAAAGTATATACCTTTGTCCTGTTGATTAATATTTCGGCTGAAAGCCTTCCTCAGAAAAATCTAATGATCACATTTTGGAAAAGTAATAAAAAGACAAGAAAAGTGTAACTTTCTAAGGTGTTTCTGAGGTAGGCTTTTAGCCAAAACATTAATCAATAGGACAATAATATATATTTATAATTGTTTCCCCTGTTATTGAAATTTGTGATATAATTTAATATGTAGCATTTGAATTTTTGCTTTCTTTCTTACTTCTTTATCACCAGTTGTTTTTCAATTTCTTCTGTAGAAGTGAAGGTAAACCATGGCATGTTTTTTACCATTTTGTTGGTGCTGTACCAGGATCCACTAATTTGGAACCTATGTTAAAAAGATTACTAAGAGAAATGGAAGTTGTTAAGGTATGTTGATAAGTCATTAAGAAATAGGTAAAGAAGTACACAATCTGACATTTTATTAACTCAATATAACTCACAAATCACAATAATGCTGCCTGTATGAGTATATGTAACATTGACTTGTCAGAAATAGTACCTTGAATTTTCATATCTTTTGCTTCTTTTGTTTTTGGTTTGTTTGAATTCTGTTATTACATGTATTAACTATTCAGGAAATTTCTCCTCTTATTAAATTCTACATTCGTGCTTCAATCCTCTTTACCATCAACTATGTAATTCCTTGGTAGTAAACTATGTGTTTTAAGTTTTGAAAAAAGAAAAAAGGTCTTTGTTTTTGAAGTGATGCTGGCTATATACTACAGTGCCACTTTCAGTTTTTCATTTGCTAGATGCAATAGACAGTTTTATCAAAAACTAAGTTGTCACCATATTCAAGAATTGTGTTGTATCCTTTTCTTTGCAGGATTCTAACATGCCTAAAGATTTAGATACCACTGCTCAGATGTGTTGTAGTATGTTATCTAATCCTAATACCAAACCTGTAGTTATATTTATAGATGCTATCAACCAAGTAAGTTAGTTTCGTTACTAGTATTCCAAGACTAAATTGTTATTATTTAAAAGGGAGGGGTCTGACTAATAAAAAAGACCACAGAGCTGAAAAAATATTCCCTGACTCTAAAATCAAATGAAAAAAAAATAATGTCATTGATTATATTATGTGAAAAATCATAAAAAAAATTGTCCCAAAATATTTCATAACCAAAAATAAGAGTTTGAAAGAAGTGCTTGGTTTATTTGAATTATTTAATATCTTTTAGATAAAAGAAGACAAGGAAGCCAGAGTTATAAGTTGGATACCAAGAAAGTTGGCACCAGAAGTTCGAATTATAATATCTACTATCAATAATACATTTCATCATAAATCTTTGATGGGTAGGGAAACTAAGCCAATAGAATTGAACATTAAACCTCTAGATCATCTCTCAAGGAAGGTAAGTCTTTAGCAACCCCTTGTTAAGTATAGATACTTGTTTCCTTTGGCTTTATCTGTTGAATATTTTATATAAACATTTCACCAATCACTTTGACCGAATTCATGATTTGAATTCCACTGCCATGTTCACTGCACATCAATGTTGTCAATATAATTATATTTTTTATGAGTTCTTGATGATATTTGACTAGTGAAAAGTATCATCACATGTAAACATCTGCAAATACCTTATCAATCTTGTAAGGAATCCAATCAAATTAGACCTCCCTGTAAACAATACTGTGTTTGATGTACCTAAGTGACATGCATTCTTGGAATAATGTGTTGAATTTGTAGGAAATAATTAAAGATATTTTAAGAAGATATAATAAGAGTTTAACAGAAAGACAGTTGAATAGATTTCTACGAAAAGCATCCAGTGATAATCCTCTATGGTTATCTATAGCTTGTGAAGAGTTACAGTTAGTCAACGATATTGATCTTATTGATGATAAAATAGAAAGCCTTCCTGATGGTCTTGTTAAGTAAGTTGTTACTTGAGTCCAACCTTAGTGATGTTTGAATTTCAGCTTACTATTATGATGATCATATGAAAATGTATTTTTGTAAGCTTTGACCCAATTGAACGCATAATTGATTTATTATTTATTGAGGTCAAGAATTTTGTTTCAAATTCTCTGTGAAGCTGAAATTGTTAAAGTTTTTATAGTTTAGTCAACTACAAACGTATCTTTATTCATCTGAACAAGAATAGATGAGTCAAAGCTTTCCACTTCAGTTAGGCCGTGCAAAGTAAATTGTCTGTTTACAGGCTTTTTTTTTTTAAAAATGGGGCGAGAGGGTGAATTTATTATTTATTATTTATAAGCGCTTTTTTAAATTTGGCACCAGAAGAAATCGGAGCGAGCGAAGCTATTTATTATTTATTTCCACAAATTTAAAAAATAGATTTATATCACCATTCAGATGCAACTATCAGATGTTTTTGGAGTTTGAATGATAATAATTGATAGAAATAACAGAACTTTTTTACCTTTCAACTTCACATAAACGTAATCATTCCAACATATTTACTACCTCTGACAATGATGCACTTAGGGTGCATCAGGGCTGATAATATTATGTCAAGACAATGTTATTCTACTACAGTACTAATCCATTTCTATCCATCTGTAAACTGTATTTTAAAATGCCATTGTATGGTGATAATTATTATTATTGGAAATTTTGGAACATATTGTCATACATCACATCACATGACAAGAACAAAACAATCTGATTAGATCGAACTTCTATTTTAATAATTTCTATCTAGGCCTATGTTACAAATGCCGATTTTTCGATAACTCGTACTAACGGAGTACTTCCGGTTTTAACTTGAGAAAAGCGGAATGTGTTGAGTGATACCAATAATGAGAAAATCGATCGTATTCGAAAGTATTAAATTCGTATTTTCTTGTATTCGTTCCCATTTTTCAATAAATATTAACTTTTTCAAATCAATAGCAGAAAAAAACCCGGTGCATTCTTTTACTTGTAATTGTAACGGGTCTCGATTTGTTCCACCATTATTATCCAGAAACGAAATCATCAAGATTAAGATTAATTCAATGTTTGGATTGTCCTCACGAAAGTGTGAATAATTTTCATAATTGTGCTTCCTTCAGCAAATAATTGTATTTTCGAACGTTATTTGTATCAGAATCAATTTCAGTTTAAAGTTGTAGAAGAAGTTGTAGAAAAAAATCTTTTTATCGGTGATGAAAAACGCATTCTAAGCCACTTCCGTTTTTTTGTTAAACGTCAAGGGATATAATTATGGTAAAAAATATTTTCGGGAACGGGGAAATAACTCTATTTTACACACAATTTTGGAGACGCATGCGCATTATTTATTAATTATTCCAAAATGTCAATAAATAGTTTTGGAGCGCGGGGTATTTTACCGGAGCGCGCGGGGCCTGTAAAACAAACAATTTACTTTGTACGGCCTTATGTTGATATTTATCACTTCAAAATATAAGGTGCAATTATTAAACTTTTCATATGATGTTTGTAGTATATTAGAAGACTTATTGACCAGATTAGAGCAATGTACACAGGGTCAATTATTGGTAGCTACTTTATGTTTATTAGAGGCATCTGTATCAGGCTTATTAGAATCAGAACTAAGATTTATACTTGGTGATACTGACAGTTTGACTCCTCCCTCACCATATGATGAAAAGGGTTAGTATGAAAGTCATTTTTGCAACATTATGATGTATAAATTTCTTAAGTCTGCTAATATAAAGATACATAGTTAGTTGCCTTTCAGTAGCACATTATGTGCCATAACTTAAAAGGTATTACAATACAACATTTATTCAGAGATACTTACTTATCTACTTACTTATCTTATACATGTGACATTGGAGTTAGCCTTTTAAGATCATTTGTGATTCTTTCATAGAACCTGCACAACAAATTATGATATATAATATTTCTTGTAGATGAAAAAGAGTGTTCTGAAAAGGAGAAAGCTAAGAAATGTGGTCCATTATCTGATAAAAAATGGATATTTGTATTTACCACTCTCAAGCCATTTTTGCGTCCCTATGGTGACAGTAAAGATGGTAGATTAGATTTTTATCATAGAGCTTTAAGCAAAGCTGTGAGAAAAAAGTAAGTCACAGAAGGTGTCACTGTGTAATTCTTTATGTTAACAACACTAAATAGTTAGCTATGTATAGATATTACTAATCATAGATCTTAAGATGGTAAATTGTTCACAATGACTTGTATATGTATATGTGTGGACAGGATAGTCTATAAAGCACTTTGTATAGACTATCCTGTCCATACGTTCCTGTGTTATATTGTAGATATTTCTGTAAGAAAGACAGAAGTGAAGACGTTGATATAGATGAAGTTGATACTGATATACCAGATGTTGAAAGTTGGTGGCATTTAATGTTAGCAGATTACTTTGAAAAATCAAATAACATAGATCGTATTGTTGAGGTTAGTTGAACACTGAACTGTATATTCAGTGAATTAAAGAATGAAAGAATATCTCAATGAAATTAAAAGAGAGTATTGTTATCTATATTCCTTCCAATTAAGTTAATGGGTGAATTAAAGATTGGAAAAGAGTAAAAAAACAAAATAAGACAAGAGCTGAGTTCAGCACTATGCTTGTCCTCGACATTTTGAGTTGTCCACATTAAACTTTCTGAGATATGCATAATTGAAAATAGGTGATTTAAGATATTGATGCGAACTATTGTACGACTTCTAGTAAACTTAAAGGGACAGTATGTTCCAATCAGTGGACTTACCTGGTGACATAACTATACATCAAAATCCCTAAAATCAAGTAGTTAATTATAAAACGCTTAATACTTCCATTCAGCGATTTTCAAATTGTGTAAATATAAAGGGAAGTAACTCACCCACACGTCCTTGACCCCTACTGTTGAATTGCACGATGATATGTTTTGGCATTGCTTTACCAGACACTTTTATTCTCAAACTGGATGGAATCGTAGCTGGCTCACTTTTTTTTAAAATTCCATATATATTTTCATTGTCACTTTTTAAAATTTAGTAAAGTGCGGGATGCATACTTATTTAACTAATAGTCAATATTAAACACAAATAGAAGCCGTAGGACGAGTGTATTCTAACGCCTATTATCCCTTTAAAGAAAAAAGAAAAAATTGGAACGTTGAGGTCAAGGACATTTTACATTGAAAATTTCAAGGTCATTAAAGGTCAAGGTCACTCAATATAGACTTCCGATTTTAAAAAATTCAGAGAAAAAAGAAATTTCAATTCAATATCAAAATTCTGTTCCAAACAAGTTTTAGATTAAGTAAGAAGGTTTTGATAGACACCAAAATCATACAAATTGGATAAAGTTTACTAAAATTTTGTTAAAATGCGCCTCTCATGTAACGTCGCATGTGTGACTTAATTTTTTTTTTCTTATGTGATTTCACGTTTATCATAGTATTTTGTAAAAATGCAAAAGATACCTCTGTTCTTCCCAGCCTTCTTTGTTTCTTTAGATTTTTATACGCCCACATGGAAATGTGGACGTATATTGCCGTCGCCCCTGTCCGTCAGTCCGGACCGTCCACATTTGTTGTATCCATGATAGAGGCTACAGTTTTTATCCAATCTTAATGAAACTTGGATACATGTATATATTGATGATATCTCGGTCAAGTTCGAAAAAGGAAATTATTGAATGAACGTTTTTTGAGTTATTGCCCTTGACTTAGTAAAAACATGTCAAATTTGGGTTGTATCCACAATAGAGGCTATAGTTTTTATCCGATCTTAATGAAACTTGGTATACATGTATATATTGATGATATCTCGGTCAAGATCGAAAATAGAAATAATCGCATGAGCGGTTTTTGAGTTATTGCCCTTGACTTAGTAAAAACGTGTCAAATTTGGGTTGTATCCACAATAGAGGCTACAGTTTTTATCCGATCTTAATGAAACTGGGTATACATGTATATATTGATGATATCTCGGTCAAGTTCGAAAATGGAAATTATCGCATGAAAGGTTTTTGAGTTATTGCCCTTGACTTAGAAAAATCTTGTCAAAATTTTAGTTTCGATAAAATAAATCCTCCAATTTTCAGAGGATGTTGAAAAACTTGGTGTGAGCATTGGAATTGATTAGGCCTCAGTCAAGTTTGAATTTGACAGTTTTTCAATGAATTGTTTTAAGTTATTGCCCTTGACTTAGTAAAATTGCGTCAAAATTCTATCGTGGTTGTGATTTTCAAAGGATTTTGATGGAACTTGGTGTAAGCATCAGAAATGATAAGACATTAGTCAAGATTGAATTTCTGACTTTTTTTAACAAATGGTTATTGCCCTTGACTTAGTTAAAATGGCGTCAAAAATATTTGTGCTTGCAAAATAAGCTACAATTTTTTAATAGATTTGATGAAACTTGGTATGAGTATTGAAATAGATAAGATGGTGGTCAAGTTTTAATTTGACAATTTTCCATGAACAGCTTTTGAGTTTTTGCCCTTGACTTCAATATCCATTTATTGAATGTTTTTGAGTCATTGCTCAATTTATTTTTCAAATTCAATGCTGCCAGTGGCAAGCTATCTTTTTATGGATTTGATAGATTTAGCTGGCCCTCTGCAGTTTTTCTCATTCACTAGAAATTGTTTTACATTACAGGAGTACCCCTACCATCTGGTTGAGTTAAAAGATAAATATAGATTAGCACAGTGTTTGTGTGATTGGAAAGTCTTTGATAAACTTTATAATGAAGAATTTAGTTCTGTTTTATTGGCCCATTGGAGAGCAGTAAGTTTGTCTGTTAAACGTTTTTATATATATTAATGGAGGATATAGGACCCTGTACAATATAATAAGATAGACACTTTGTCTTAAACTGATATTTTAATAATCCCACATGGAACATTAAAACAGGAAGTAAGGCAAGTAATCATTTCATACAAATGGAAGTATGAATATGTGAAATGTGAAGCGTACATTGCTGTCATCCATATCCATCCATCCACAATTGCTTTTAAATTCTACAAAAGGCACAATTCTTGACAGGTTTTCTTGACAAACTTTATGTGAGTGTTTGTAACCACCAAAATTTAAGGAAATCGGAAAATTTTGGTATTAGTTATTGCCCTTGTTCTTAATATGCTCGTAAATACTCTACAATTTGCTATGCAGGCTAGTCTTTGATCAATAGGAAAAACTATAAGCAAGGATTTTGCGTGTTTCTCATATTTGTCAATTTTTTCCTGGGATCTTTTAGTATTTATGTGAATTATTTGTTTCTTTTCAATGTAAACTTTAGAAGCTTATATTTTTATCAACACAAAGACTAAAATTACTATTTCGAGGCTGATACTCCAATTCTCTTCAAAATAGAGACGAAATTAAAAAATCATTTTGCTTTGCTCAGTAACAACCTTTCTTGGAAGCTAGGTAAATAGTCTTAAAAGAAAATAACTGATTATTCTTGTTGTTAGGTTGGACCAACAAGTGAAATGTTAAGTCACTATGAAAGAGAATTAAAGTCATTTGAACGTGATGAAAATATCAATGAAGAAGCTGTTTCTATGAGATATGAGAAAGTTTGTCGAGTGGTGTATGTATGAATTTGAATATTTTACTTTCTACATGATAAATGAGCTACTGTACTGAAAATTGTTTGAACAGTTGAGATTGACTACTTAATACTTATACATGCAGATATTCACAAATATTTCCACATTGATTAAGAGTCTTCCATGGTTACATGTTTTTTGTTGGAGTTTAATGAAACTTGTTATGAGTTTTTATACGCCCACATTATATTGTCGTCACCCCTGTCCGTCGGTCCGTCCGTCCACAATTGCTTGTGAACGCAATAGAGGCTACAGTTTTTGTCGGATTTAAATGAAACTTGCTGTGATCATTTATATTGATGAGATCTTGGACAAGGTTCAAAATTGGCAATTTTTCGATGAACGGTTTTTGAGTTATTGCACTTGACTTAGCAAAAACGCGTCAAAATTTTTAACCCTTGGGACAAGTTTTTATCAGGAAACCGGAAATTTTTGGGTTTGGGAAAACGTTTTTTTGAGTTATTGGGCCCTTTACTGAGCAAAACGCGTCAAAATTAGGGCTTTGAAGGACGATTTTTTAGGGGAACGTTTTCATTATTGGGAATCAAATTTGGTTTTGAAAACATGAGAAAAATTTTCATCTTTTGGTGAAAGGGGGTTTTTGAAATTGACATTTTTCGAAATTACTTTTTTAGTTATTTTGCACTTGACTTAGTCAAAACGTGGCTTGTGATTGCGATAGACAATACAGTTTTCATCTGATTTTAATGAAATTTGGTGAGAACATTTATATTGACGAGAACTTGGATTAGACCTAAATAATCTTAAGAGTTTTGCCTGTGTTAAAACAGAAAATATATTTTAAAGTGGGCGTATCTTGCTAGGCAACCTCTTGTTGTAATCATCCGAGGATGAACCCACATGAAAATCCGAAAAAACCTCTTGAGAAGTATTGCGTACGATTACCATAAGTGGGGGTATTACAATTGCCATCACTATTTTTATATTTGGTATGGAATTTCAATAAATTTTCATTTCCATCTCAGGATACAATCTGGTAAACATCATGAAGCATTAGAATTATTAAAAACAGCTATGAAAATAGAAGAAAGAGAATTAGGTGCTAGACCACATAGAATGGTAGAATTGTTTGCTTTAATGGCAGAAATTTACGATGAGGTGAGACTTAATTAATTCTTTATCAAAATTTCATGGCATCATAATCTGTGATTGTCTAGGCATAGGTCTTAATTCACAATAGCCTGGCAAAAGATTTAAGAATATTATTTTGTCTACTTCAGAAATTAAAGATGAATGATTTTGTATCACCATGTCAGCTACCTGATTTAAGAAAAACTATTTATTATGGTCGTAAATCTATCTGTTTAAGAAGAACATTGCCTGGTTCTTACCATAAGGTAAGGTAGTCCTAGTGTGTATGCTTTAGCTGTTGA
Organism: Nipponacmea schrenckii; assembly: GCA_030562195.1. NCBI lineage: Eukaryota > Metazoa > Mollusca > Gastropoda > Lottiidae > Nipponacmea > Nipponacmea schrenckii. The sequence continues at coordinate 35,521,091 of CM060200.1, read as the reverse complement.
GTAAGGTTATCTGTACTTTACCAATATAACATTGGTGAAATAACTGATCTGTTAATGCCTGGTGGGAAAGTTGTTTAATCTTAGCGTTAGGATGTGAGACCATGTTAAAAAAAAGAGAAAAGTTATTATATCTCTAGTAACTATATATCCCATATATCTTTAAATTATCAAGAAATGAATCATTATTTATTCACAGTTTAAAGTGGCAATGAGTTTGATGAAATTGGCCTTCAACATGGAGAGTTGGGAAGCGTGTGGTGGAGCTCCTGAATTAAGTGATGAAGATGCTTTAATAGAAGGCAATAAATACATTGATAAAGCTCTTAAAATATTTCAGGAAGTTAGTATTTTATTTCTTTTTAATGTTATTTAATATTAATATTCCGTATTAGAATGGAAATTGGTAAATTTGTGTATATAATCATTAGTGAACTTACCAGGTATCATAAAGTAGCAAAATCCCTGTAAAATCGGGAAAACTCACAAAATTAAGTGATCAATTTGTTAAGCTTTTTTCAATTGCAGTTGCATTTTTATCGGATAATGACTGATTTTTCTTGGATTTATCTGATTATATAAGGATTCTGTTATGTTATTTATGGCAGCATGTCTATCTGCTCTTATTATTCATTCTTATTGGCCAAACGCAAAATTTAAAAATTTGATGAGGTAACGCCAGAGCCTTTTTGAAAGCTGCAAATCTATCTGTTTTACCTTATCTTAATGATAATTTCTAAATAACTGTACTACATTGAAAATTAAAAGTCAAATATTTAATGATCAGAATTAGTTCTAATGATTTTAAATTTGCAATTCCGACAGTATCTAAACATTACCTACAGATTAAAAGGCACAAGAAGTATAAAACTTTGGTTCTATAGCATAGTTCAAAAATTGATACACTTGATAGATTAAGTTTTCCATTCTAACCTTTTGTTTTCAGTTAAATGATATGGGACACTATGCTGAAGCTCTGATGACAAAAGGTGTTTTAGCTACCAGAGGCAGTATGGAACAATTAAAGGTACAAATTATGATAAAGTTGTAATATATGTAAAGCAAACTTTTTATATTGCAAATTGAAATCATTCTGCTTTCTATTAAGCTGGAGAAGAGTTTCTTCAGCACCGATTGTCTCCTTTAATTAGATCTGAACAACAAACTGGTCAAGCTGCCGTGGGATTCTACTGTTCAATGATCCATATTTATGTTCGGCAGCCAATGTTTCTTATGGACTGGTTTACTTTCTATTTATTTTCTTCCATTTTCAGTGGTATAATGAAGCTATGGACTTATGTATGCAGATGTATGGTGAATATCATATCTTAACTTCAAGATTATACATCAACATTGGCATAGTGTATGAAGACAATGATAACTATAACAAAGCATATGAGTACTTCAAGAAATGGGCTAGGGTTAGTGAGGAAATTCTGGGTCCAGATCATCCTAAAACTCAGCGTGCCAAAGGTGTTTTAAGAGAAACTCGATACAAACGCATTGCACAACAACAAGGGGAGTGGGAGGAAGAGGAATCATCTTCAGACTCTGAAGAAAGTGGAGAAGAGGTAGAAAATCCTGATATAGAGCATAATTATGACGACAGTGTCAGTCATGTTGACATGGTTAATAATATTGCGATTGATCAATCCATGAATTCAGTGGTATCTGTTAGTGTGTTTCAAGATTCCAATCAGTCTACCAGTGAAGGAGATATACAAGGCTTATCTGGTGATAACGCTAATGAAGGATACAGTGGGGAACCCAATGACGAAGATGGAGAAGAATCTGTCGATGAGGAACATACTGATAGTGAAAATTTCTATGATGATAATTTTGAGGCATATAATGAACATTATGCTCTACACACTGCTGTTGGTCCAGTGATTGAAGAGTTCAATTTACATCTAGATGATGATGATGAAGATGATTATGAAATTGTAGAACTTGCCTCCACAGAAACAGATGATACTGATGTTCAGTTTGCTGGTATAATTGATGGACTGAATGATAATCGTTTTGATGATGGAGGTGCTATTGAATCAGATGAGATTGGAAATGAGTGCCGATATATAAACAGTAGTGTATTACAACCTAGTATACCTGGTCGCAGATTCAGTGAAAATTTAAGTCTGTTATCTATAGAGGCATCTGATAACAGATTTAGTGATTCAAGTGAGGACAGTAACAGGGCTGTAAATAATAATTCTGTGATGACATCTAATACTGTAGTACAAACTGCTGAGGGAAATAGTGTCACTGAAATTGCTGTAGTTAGTACAAACACTATCTCCTCTACTCAAATTTCTAATGACACAAATAGACAACCCTATACAAATCCCAATTAAATATTGAGAGTCTAAATTATTTTCTTTGATGCAATGCATGTACTTCTAGTAATATTTAAAAATCCATGGTTAACCAAGGACCATAAAGTTGCCATTGGATCTTAAAGTTTGTTACCTGACTACTACTGAAGATCTTCTGATCTTATTCGGATCGTAAGTAGCATTTTTTCTGATCCATCCTGAGGAGATCTTTGTGGCTCCTTCATATTGCTTAGAACACCACCTGGTAAGTAATTTGGGAGTGATATTCGCACCACCTGGTGTGAACTGTCAGCTTAACTAGATTTTCCATTATATAAGTTTATGAGTAATGTATTAATGTATTAATTTGTAATTTGATTTTTTTGTTGACAATTTTTATTAGAATCTTTTAACTGCTTGACTAATTCGCTAACTACCGGTAGTTCAAAATCTGTGAATTGACTTATTGCATTAATGGCAAAGATGGCTCTGGGACATATTAATTTCAAGAGGGTTTTGGTTGCAGATATTAAGTTGTATCAGTTGATACAGGGAAAGTTATCCTTGATATTTGTATTAAGATTTTTATATAGACTAAACCTTTTTATTCTCAGCATTACTTAAATAACCAAAGTTTCCCTAGATTCCTTCAGTTGTTTAGCAAGTAGTTTTTTTAAGCTATGATAAAATTTTACAGTAATTCAACTTCTATGAAGTTTGTATCAGTATTTGGGACTACGATGTTGATAACTCAATTTAGTAAACACTTCATTTGAACTACTGAAAGCGCAGGCATCGGTGGGAATGTTGAATGAGAATGTTGAATAGAAACTAGAAGTATGCCGCATTCAATCACACAAATTCAAATACCACTTTTAAATTCCTTACATATACATGTACTTTAATTTGACAAATTTTGTGGTGTCCTGATGATGTTTGATTACGGTAATTTTATTTTTAAAAGCAATAACTGATATCATCTTGAGAGAATAAGAAAACCATTAAGTCTATGGCAAAGTTATCCTTTAGAATGAATGCATAATCCATAATATGTTCATCTAATTGTTGTTTTTATCCAGTGTGATACCTGAATTTAATTAGGATTGTTAAATGAATATTTTTGTAAAAAAAAGTGAAATCATGCAATACAAATCAAGGCATTTAAAATATTGTATACTGTTAAATAAACCACAGAAACCTCACCAAATAACTCTTAAGATATTTATTTTACATACAGATAGTTGTTAAATATTTGCTTATCATCTGATAGAGTTTTTATTTCAACTTTTCATAACTATTTCCATAATGAACTGTGGAATAGAGATAATATGTGACTTAATAGAAACAATTTTTAACTTTGCACCTTTAAAAGCTTTGGTTTCTTACACTTGTGATTCACTTGATTGTTATTTATTTATTTATTTAGATATTTATATTAGTAATTTATTTGTAAATATTGTTATGGAAAATGTAGGGTCAATTCTTTCTGAACATAACTTTTGAAAAGTGTTCAATAGTTGAGCATTTTATATTTTTCTATGCAAAACAATTTTCTTGCTAGGATTCTCTCTGAAATATTTCAAATATAAATCTTTAGTTATCTACAGTTTGTTTGTGAAGGTAAAGCACTGAAGATGTTTCCATAACCCTATTGTCACTGTAACACATACAAAACAAAATTAAATTTGGATCATATTATTATTTTCCCAGTGAATTTTGGCATATATTGTTCAGCATTCAGAATTTTGGACAAATTAATGAATTGAGAGAAAAAATTGGTATACCCATCAACACTAAATTGAACACTGATACAAAGAAACAAATCTCCAATTTTGTATTCTTCTCTGTTTATTTGTGGTTGTTATTTGTAAATAAAGACTGTGATATTTTGTGTATATGTATAGATATTAGATTATTCTATTAGTAACAGAATTAAAATCTCTTCCCAAAAATTTTTCACTTGGGTTTTTTTTTTACAACTTTTTTCAGTGGGTGAATTGAGGGCAGAATCATGTAGCAACTATAGAAAATTATCAACATCCAAGGATAACATTGCACCCTTGTCCAGTTAAATGAGTTTATGTATTTCACAAGATATACAATTATTATCAGATTGTTGTCACCAGGTGCTCAGATATGATTGAAATAGAATTGGCGAAGTCACCTAGTCTGATTTTCGGACTAACACAAAAACTATTCGTTGTCTGAATCCTTCGCGCTGAAACCGGATGTAGATTTTCAAAATTCAATGTTTACAATAAAGTCATTTTTATTTCAATCGTGGCTGAACAAAAGAAGAAAATATTTCAACTTTATTAGGTTATTACTGAGATCCAATAAAGAAAGCTGTGTAGTATCTCTTTGGCCTTTTCAAACTTCATTGTTTTTTAATTGCCTATTTCTATTTGTAGTCCGAAATTATGTGTTAATCGAACTGATTCAAAATCAAAACTACCATCTTTCTACTGATCAAGCTTCGCAAGGCGAAATTGATTTTGTCAATTATGTTTGAATTGAAAAAAAAAAACCCCACAGAACCTTGTTTTAAGCATCCAGTTGAAATTTTTTCTTAAATATCTGAATAAATGAGATTTAAAAAAAGGCAATTAAAAGCTCAGTGTAGGCCTATATACAGGGAGTACAAAAGTCATACAATTGAAAAAAAATACAGAATATGGAAAAGATCATTTTAAAGCACACATTACAGCATGCATAATTCGAAATAATGTTTTATCTTGTTAGGCCTACTGCTGACTACACCTACCATTTGTTTAAGTATAATGCACAAAATCCTAATAGGCGTATACTAGGCTAAACCTAATTCTAACTAGCCTTAGCCTAGCTTCTCTCTTTTTATGAAATACAAGATATTGCTATTCCTACAGTTTGAACTACATAATTTATCATGTGGTAGACTATCAAGTTAACAAAATCAGGATCACTCTAGGATTAGGGCAAACTATGATATAAACATTATCAAATGAATTCATCAACATACAGGATATTTATTCTCATTCTTTATATTTCAGGATTTTTATACAACATTAATTGAGGTAGTAATGGAACATCATGTTGAACAGAGGAGCCCAGCTTGGTTTGAACTTAGGGAAAATGTTGCACTAACAGCATCACGCTTTGGAGATGCTCTTGGTCTTGGTAAAGGGAGATCTTATGACTTTTTGGTGTCCTTGGTTTCTGATGAAGACATTTACAGAAAAGAAATAAATGACATTCATACTCAGCACGGTAATAACATGGAAGCTACAATTCGTGAAGTTTATGAACTACTTACAGGAGTAGAAACACGTTTGAGTGGATTTTGGACTACAAAACAAGAACAGATCTCAAATAATCTGGTGTTGGGTGCATCACCTGATGCTATTGTTTTATATAGGCCTACTGGTAGCTCCAACAGTCAATTATCCCATGGTGGTTCAAAAATCATAGGTCTAGCAGAATTTAAAGCTCCTGTGTATCAAATGTATAGTGGGACTGATTTACTGCAGGGTATACCAAGACATTATATGGCACAAATCCAGGGACAAATGTTTGTTACTGGAGCTCAGTGGTGTGACTTTTTAGCTGTTTGTGTGAAAGCTAAGGAAATAATGTTAAAAAGAGTTCATTTTAGTCAACTGTATTGGCAGAAAATATCATTAGTTTTAACACAGTTTTGTGCAATCTTGAAGGTAAGTAAATTTGAATTTCAGATACAGTGTACTGTAGGCAATATGTTAATGATTTCAGCTTCCTGTCAATAGAAATAAAGTGTTGTTGGTTTATTTTACTTGTTCAATTTTATAGTTAACAATGGAACTTAATTGGTGGTTACTATGTTAACACAAGGAAGGGCATTGATTGGGCTAGCGTTCGAGAAAAAATTATGTCATGAAAAAGTCTGATGCTTTGTTGTGTTTACAAATGGGGTAAAAAAAATGTGTGTGATAGGTTTTTGGACCTGCGTCTTCTAGTTGCCAAGATATTACCGATTTAGTAAAAGTTAGTAAGAGAAAACGTGAGGACCTTCCCGACACAATATGCCATAATTTATTCATCATATCACTGATCACATGATCATTTGATACAACCGAAAATATGGTCACGAATGTCTCTATATTGGCGTGCAAAAGGGAAATCATATAAGGTGATGGTGTGCGATGGCTGAAAAAAAAACAAATTTTGTTTTGCTAAATCTGAAGGCTGTGTAGTTATAGCTTTAATTAATTTTTATACGCCCACATAAAAATGTTGACATATATTGTCGTTGCCTCTGTCAGTGGGTTCGTCAACATTTGTTGTAGACACTATAGAAGCTACAATTTTCTAATGATTTAATGACAGTTGGTGTGAGCATTGGAATTGATAAGACAGACGATGGGCAAGTTTGATTTTGATGTTTTTAGGATGAATGTTTTTTGACTTGGTGTGAGCATTGGGATTGATAACATGTTTGAATTTGATGATTTTTTGATGAACAGTTTTTGAGTATGCCTATTGACCTTGAGGAAATTGCGTCAATGTTATTGTGTTAGCATTCAAATTAATAAGAAGGCAGTAAAGATTGAATTTTACGATTTTTATATGAATAGTTTTGTTATTTCCCTTGACCTTCTAAAATCGTGTCAAATTGTATTGCGATAGAATGTTGAATGTTTTTAACATCATACCCCAATTTATTATTCATATACTGCCAGTGGTTGATATTACCTCTATAACAGGCAATTAGCGCGCACCCAGAAACACTGACGACAAAAGGAAAATCAGATCAGGTGACGGTAAGGACACTATAGCAGCTACAAGTTTCTAAGGATTTTATGACAGTTAATGACAGTTGGTGTAAGCATTGGAATTGATAAGACTGCAGTCAGTTTGAATTTGATGATTTTTCGATGAACAGTTTTTGAGTTATTACCCTTTTGTAAATGCTAAAGAATCTACAATTTCAATGGATTTTAATGAAAATTGGTTTGAGCATTGGAATTGCTAAGATGGAGGCCAAGTATAATAATAATAAACTCTTTATTTTACATGGGTCAGAATTAGGCCCAATACACAAGGACATGGTCCTGTCTCCCATTCAGCCCATGGGGCAATACATTGGAATTGTTATTGCCCTTGACTTTCTCAAATCGTGTCAAAATTGTATTGTTGGTGCAATAGAAGCTGGAATTTTTGTTGGATTTTGGATAAAAATGGAGTGAGCATTGAACAAATTTTCAATGATTGTTTTAAGAGTTATTCCCCAGCTTATTATTCAAATTCAATGGTGCTGAACTTTATTTTTAAAATAATTATTTTAATTTCAATCATTATTTTTTATATTTAAGGAAGCAAAACAAAGAAAGAAGTCAAATGTTCCTCTAAATGTTACTTTAGACTTTCAATCTGCTAGAAATCTGAAGTTCGTACCTCAAAGGAAATCTCTGTTTACTGGTGAAGACCAAATTAAAATTGAGGACCTTCTTCAAATTGAAAAAGACACAAAAAGCATTATAGGACCATCGAAAATAAAATACACATTTGATTTCTTGTTAGGAGAGGAATATGAAGTACCAGAAAATATGAATGATTATGCAAATAGGTTATTGAAGGAAATTGACTCCCAACTGAAAACTGAATCAAACAAACCACAATGGACATCATGAGTGGGTTGAATTACAATTTTTTGTTAAATAATGTTTTTAGCTGCTTTTTGATTTTAACTATATGGATATAGTCTTTACTACTATATGCTAATAAAATCTTGTGTGAATTAATTATTGTGGATTTAAATTATTACATACACCAATGTTTGATTAGTACATATTAGTGTTGGATATTGCCAATCATGCCACATGGCGATATGAGGTAATAGATAAAAAGTAACACTTTTTCTCCAAGGTTTCACTATTTTATAATATTAACTCTTATATTTTCATGGAAACAAAATGTTAATACTAGTAATTTATCTAGTTTTTATACGCCCACATAATAATGTGGTCATATATTGTCGTCACCCCCGTCCGTCCGTCCACAATTGCTTGTGAACGCAATAGAGACTACAGTTTTCATCGGATTTAAATGAAACTTTCTGTGATCATTTATATTGATGAGATCTTGGACAAGTTCAAAATTGGCGATTTTTTGATGAATGGTTTTTGAGTTATTGCACTTGAATTAGCCAAACGCGTCAAAATTGACTTGTGAACGCGATAGAGACTACAGTTTTCACCAGATTTGAATGAAACTTGCTGTGATCATTTATATTGATGAGATCTTGGACAAGTTCGAAATTATTGCACTTGAATTAGTCAAAACGCCTCAAAATTGGCTTCTGAACGCGATAGAGATCACAATTTCCATTTGATTTGAATGAAATTTGGTTTTCGGGGAAGGGAGGGATTGAATCTCCCAAATGTACAGGCCTAGGGTGGAACAAATATCTTATTGAGAAATTTGGATCTGGATCTGTTGGATGATTTTCTTCTCTTCTGATCTGAAATTAGAAAAACATAAAATAACTCGCCCGATGGGCGAGGAGTATAGTACCTGTTGGTTTAAACAATATTTATTTTCTATGAAAAACAAGCAAATGATACAATTTAAATAAAGAAATAAGTCGATCTAGAAACAAGCTGGGAGCTTATATTAATCCATCTCGACCGTATAAAAAAACAAATATACATTTACAAGCAAGAGGAATAATAACAATATTAATATTATATAATAAGGTAAAATAGACAGATAAATAAATAAATAAATCCGTCGGTCCGTCCGTCCGTCCACAATTGCTTGTGAACGCAATAGAGGCTACAGTTTTTGTCGTATTTGAATGAAACTTGCTGTGATCATTTATATTGATGAGATCTCGGACAAGTTCGAAATTGGCAATTTTTCGATGAACGGTTTTTGAGTTATTGCACTCAAAATTGGCTTGTGAACGCGATAGAGATCACAATTTCCATTTGATTTGAATGAAACTTGCTGTGATCATTTATATTGATGAAATCTTGGACATGTTTGATCGTGACGATTTTTTGGGTGAACGTTTTTTGAGTTATTGGCCTTGACTAAGTGAAATTGCATCGAAATAGACTTGTGAACATGATAGAGACAACAGTTTTCATCTGATTGGAATGAAATTTGGTGTGATCATTGAAGTTGATGTCATCTTGGTCAAGTTCGAAATTAACATTTCGATATACTGTTTTTGAGTTATTGCACTTGACTTAGTCAAACGCAGCTTGTGATTGCGATAGACAATACAGTTTTCATCTGATTTTGATGAAATTTGGTGTGAACATTTATATTGGCGAGAACTTGGATTAGACCTAAATAATTTTAGAGTTTTTGCCTGTGTTAAAACAGAAAATAAATTTTAAAGTGGGCGTATCTTGCTAGGCAACCACTTGGTTTTAAGGCAATGGCTTTCAGTGAAGTCCTCAAAGTGATTTTATGATGGGATAAGTATGCACTCACCGACTAGTAAATAAAATATTACCCCCTTTTTTATGGAATGTCACGTATCGTCAAGTATCGATACACGACCCCTCGATACAATATGCGTATCGTGGCATTTCATATCGCGATACATTGATTCAACGAGATATCTTGCCAGCACTAGTACAAATGATCAAAGGTTTTCACAGGTTAAGTGGTGGATAGGATCTTGACTTGTTTCTTTGTAAGAAAAATGGTTTTTCATTCTTTCTGTTTGTGTGGAATCAGTTATGCAATATTTAATTTTGGGGAATATTACCAGGCGCCTGGAAGGAAAAAGTCATTAATGATGTGACCTACTGGAGTGCCATCTTATAAAGGTATAAGCACAGACATAAGATTTTAGTTCTCAAGAATTGTCAACATGGGTATGTATTAATCAGTGAACTTAACTGGTATCATAGAGTTACATAATCCTTTGAAATCTGGAAAACTTGCAAAACTAATTCATTTTTGAACAACGCTTATTCAATTTATTAAGCGTTTTTTAATAATCAAATGCATCTTTATGGATAATTACTTAGTTGTTTGGATCTGTTTATTTTTCTTCATGTTATTTATGGCTGCAGGTATATTTACTGATGAATAGAGCTCTTATTGGCCTAGTTAAAATTTAGAAAAGATGACATTCCATCACCCATGAGAATATTCATTTGAAACACTGATTAATCAATTAGTAGGCTTGATTTAACTTTGAACAATTCGAGAATGCGTTTTTTAATGAATTAGAATCTTTCACTTTTTTCACAATGTTAGTTTTTTTTTGTCAGGTTTTTTCTGTTCTGTTCTGTAATAAGATTATCTTATACAATTTTTAAAAAAAATTACTAATTATCAGATTGATCTAAAATTTATAGGATATAGATGGCATGTAACTACAAATAAAACTGCATCATTTGAAACTCTATATAACTTGATCTTGTTTCAATGACCTTGGACAACTATGCCACATTTTCTAATAAACGCAGGGTCTTGATTTTTTCAAATTATTAATGGTGTAAAATATTGCTTTAAATAATATATATGACAAAAATATTTGAACATATTAAAAAAAAAAATTCCAGTCCTTAAATCAATTACAGTTTCCATAATTAAGATGTGTTTGTTTTCCTCTCTTTAACAATAAGTGAAATGGATGGCTATAAAAATTATCTAATTGGCTATCAAATTATTAAGTTTACAAATTTTATGGTTTTATATCTGATGGAAGTGTTAATTTGATTGAATGTTTTTTTAATGGATTGTTAAGGGATTTTCAGTGAAATTAATGAGAGGAGAGAACAAAATAATCTCGATTGTGTAAATTTTTAAAGTTTAAAATTGTTTTTTGTAACTATCACCTTTAATACAGTATAATTAATAGTATTTTTTCCAAATCTTTTTTATGCATATTATTTAATATATTAAATTAAAATTCTGAATTTGCATATCATATTTCTGTTCAAATTGTTTATTTTATTAGAACCCATGTAAGAGTCTGCATCAATATTAAAATCCAGTTTGTTGCAAACCTGAAATAAGACATACCGGTAGAAGTTAGGAAGCAGAATTTAAGTACATTACAAAGAAATCAACCTAAATTGTGTGAGGGGGGAAATTTGTTGATGTCCATGCTCAGTCCTGTTCACAGCTCCAGTTGTCAAATTGTAAGGACACAATTGAACACATAAAGTTGTCACAACACAATTTTTCTTTCACAATATTTATGTGTATCCGGACCTTTCTGATTTCACAATCGAGGTAGAAATTGATAACATTTATATTTTATCATCATGATTTGCTTTAAGTTTTGTATAAAATAACTGTTAATCCTAAAATATGTTTTTCTATCTTGTAATTTTACATACTAAATATAGCATCCAACAAGGAAGCAGATTTTGACACTGTAACAGAGAGCAACCATTGAGTAATATTATCATCAGGTAGCAAGGTTGTTTTAATAATAATAGAAAAAGATTTAAAGTGTGAATTTACTTGTTTGATATATTATAATTTTGTTTTATTTATTTTCATAAATTTGCGAACAGTTAACTATTGAATGGCATGTATAATGGAACTTAAAGTTGTAGTTTGCAAAATTTTAATGTCAGAAACATTGGCAATCATAGATTGAATCATTTCTAAATAACGAAGATAAATTCATACATTAGTTTTCCAATACTAACCAACAGCATAACTGTTTAAATAATGACGTTGACTTTAAAACTAGTTTTGCATATTAAAATTTACGGTGAGAACTTTAATTTACAATTTAAAGAAAAGTAAAACATTTGTCTAGATTTTGGAATTAAGTTTTTACCTTACTTGAAGAAAAAAATTCCCCCATAACCATACCTGATTAATCCAATAGACATAGCAGCTCAGCATACACAAAACACAATGCAAATTGGATCATGGCGAAAAGAAATAGCTACATGACGACAAATTCAAAATGTTCAAGGGGCGTAACTGATGAAAAATCATTTCTCAAAATTAAAAGCAGAAAACTGATCACAAAAATTGTCTTATTATGATAAGAAAAAATAGTGTTGATAATGAAAATTGACATCAGGTGAACAGAAGAGTAAGCATACCCGTACTGGAACCATACCTGTCATTGCTGCTAAATAGTACAAATACAATGGGGAGGCAAACCATTCCTGGTGGCAACTGGATATACGATATAGTCAAGCAAAATAATATGATATTTTATACATTTCAATAAGTTCATTATTGTTCCTTAAAGTACAGAGTATTATAATATGGGCAAATCTGTGGTCAGATTGGCAACCAAATATGCAATAACATATAACTTTTTCAATTTGTAAAATCAGTGAATATAACAACTTAGTAAATAGATAGCTTTCCAGGCAAGGTAATATACGCCCACTGGCAGCATTGATTTTGAATAAAAAATAAAATATACATATACTTCTTTTCAAAAACAGAGAAATAATTGATATTAAATATTTTAAGATCTATCTGATTTTTCATCCTTAGGTGATTCCAGATACTCATGCCAAGTTCCGTTTAAATCAGTCAAGAAATGTGGCTTGCAGAGTGTTTATGAGCCAAAAAATCGAAATCATTTGTAAGAACAAGGGCAATCAAATATTATGTGATATTTCTTGTTTTCAATAGTGTTTATCCTTGAGTGATGATTAACAATTTCAGCAAATTTTGTCAAAATCTGTAAATCATTGTGCCTTCTAGAGGGTTTACAAGCTAAAAATTTTGACGAGTTTTCCAAAAAAAGTCAATAATACTAAATATTTTTCAATAGGGTTCATCATTAGGTGATTACAAATACTCATGCCAAGTTACGTCAAAATTGCTCAAGAATTGTGACTTGTAGAGTGTTTACAAGGAAAAAATCGAACACATTTTATAAAGCAAGGGCAATAATTCGTATCAAATATATTTCGATATTTTCTATTTTCAAAAGGGTTCATCCTTTGGTGATATTAAACAATTTCAGCAAGTTTTGTCAAAATCGGTCAATAATTGTGCTTTGTAGAGTGTTTACAAGCCACAAATTGAACACGTTTTCAAAAACAAGGGCAATAACTGACACTCAAATTTTTTCGATTTAACTGGTTTTCAATAGGCTTCCTCCTTGGGTGATAACAAATACTCAAGCCAAGTTTCATCAAAATCCATTAAGAATTGTTTTCTCAAGAGTGTTTACAAGCTTAAATTGAACGCGTTTTCAAGAACAAGGACAAAAACTCTTACTAAATGTTTTTCGATTTCGTTTATTTTCAATAGGGTTTATCCTTGAGTTATAACAAACTCTCGCACCAAGTTTCATCAAAATCCGTCAAGAATTACACACTGTAGAGTGTTTAAGAGCCATTCAAGAACAAGGGCAAGAACTCCTACTAAATTTGTTCCGATTTTGCTGATTTTCAATAGGGTTCAGCCTTGCGTGATCATAAACACTCATATAAAGTTTCATCAAAATCCGTTAAGAATTGCGCCCTCTAGAATGTTTACGAGCAATTGTGGACAGACGGACGGACGGACGGTCGGACGGACCGACGGACGGACAGGGTGACGACAGTAAACGCCCCCCATTTCATGTGGGCGTATAAAAAGTTATCATATTCAAGTAAGTATTATGTCAGGTTGCTTTGAACCAAATATTTTACTAGAAATTTGAATTTCTTCCTTCTTAAAATTACAACGAAATTTGATTTTCTTCCTTCTTTAAATAACAACACATGGGGCCTACTGATGTGACACAGTGTAAGTTAAATTTCAAAAGAATACAATGAATTCTATGATATTTTTATACTTGGGTTTAAATCAATTCAACCATATTTTATGAAACCAATTTGTATATTTGTTTTTACACAATATCTTCTTCCCCACCATTACACCTTCTTATTCTACCTAAGGCTTCGTTTCCACCAAATGTTATGTGTTACGTTTCATGTGTGATGTATGTATGATACGTGACACATGACATTGGTTGTTTCCACTGAATTTCAAGTCGAACATGTCACGTGTTTGCTCTTTCCTCCTGTGCACGCCATGGATCAGTTTATTCTAAGGAATAATTTCTTGCCTTGTGTTTCTTGTATCGGCGAGCAAGTAATAGAAACAGCAGAGGGCGCTCGATATAATTCTGGGAGCATTACTTGTGATGTGGCAGAAGGTGCTCGATATGGTGCTGGGCAAGATGATGTGGCAAGATGAGAATGTCTTCCGAAATCTCCACTCTTTCGAGTACTAAGACAATACACAGAAACTATACGCAACATGAAAACATAATTCAATTTTAGACTGTTCAAGAATGCTGTCATTTGAAGTGAATAAATTGTGTAGATCCCACATAAAATCTTGTGGTGGTTACAGTCATGGTTTTCACTCCCACACTTGCTTTCGCTGATCTTTGTTCTTGTAGTCCTTATTTTCTTGGTCCCACAGAAGCGGGGCTTCTGTATAAGGCAGATGTGACTGTGATTGTCGCTCATGTCTTCATCAAAAGAAAAGATCATAAAATACTGTTGAGATAAAAAAAAAAAAATGGTTAACCCAAAAGAGAAACTAAATGCTGGAAAACCCCAGACGTCAATGCCACGACTAAACTGATAAAAATGAAGTGCAAAACGTGATACGTGACAACCGATGGAAACGTAGCTACCAATATCGTAGGTTTGTTTTTCCAAACACATGTGATACATGACATTTGGTGGAAACGCCGCCTTACATACTTTCTTTTTCTACCCTACAAACCTAAGTATTCCACCGTACATACCTTTTTATTGTATTTGTAGACTATCACAACGTACACACCTGCTTATTCTACCTTCCATGCCTTCCTTTTTATTCTACCTTACATGCCTTTATATTCTACCTTGCATACCTTCCTATTCTACCTTACACACCTCATCATTCCACCTTACATACCTTCTTATTGTACTTGTAAACTATCCCAACTTACACACCTGCTTATTCCACATAATTATACCTTATTCTACCTTCAATCTTATTCTACCTTACATGTTTAATTTATAGCACAAGTTTTATGAGTAACAATGTTGATGTCAATAATTTAACGAATAAACGTACTATAAAATAATTGTAACATATTGCTTTGCCAAGACACTCCCCAAAAATGGCCAACGCGCAACAACTAGTAAAATTTGGAAGTTGTAGCACACCTAAGCCCCTCCCCATACAAACTAATGATTGTAGCATGGTAATAATACAAAAAAAAACTAATGTATTGGTTACGCATCTCCTTATTCTACCTTACATACCGTCTTTTTCTACTTTAAATAATTCTTATTCCACTTTACATACCTTCTTATTACACTTCACATACCTTCTTATGACACTTTACATACCTTCTTATTACACTTTACATACCTTCTTATTACACTTTACATACCTTCTTATTTCACTTTACATACCTTCTTATTCCACCTTACATACCTCTTTTTCACTTTAAATAATTCTTATTCCACTTTACATACCTTCTTATTACACTTCACATACCTTCTTATTACACTTTACATACTTCTTATTACACTTTACATACCTTCTTATTACACTTTACATACCTTCTTATTTCACTTTACATACCTTCTTATTCTACCTTACATACCGTCTTTTGCTACTTTAAATAATTCTTATTCCACTTTACATACCTTCTTATTACACTTCACATACCTTCTTATTACACTTTACATACCTTCTTATTACCTTCTTATTACACTTTACATACCTTCTTATTTCACTTTACATACCTTCTTATTCCACCTTACATACCGTCTTTTTCTACTTTAAATAATTCTTATTCCACTTTACATACCTTCTTATTACACTTCACATACCTTCTTATTACACTTTACATACCTTCTTTTTACACTTTACATACCTTCTTTTTACACTTTACATACCTTCTTTTTCCACCTTACATACCTTCCTATCCTACCTTACATACCTTCCTGTTCTACCTTACATACCTTCTATTTCACTTTACATACCTCCTTATTCCACTTTACATACCTTCTTATTCCACTTTACATACCTTTTCATTCCACCTTAATACCCTCCTATCCTACCTTCCTGTCCTACCTTACATACCTTCCTGTCCTACCTTACATACCTTCCTATTCTACCTTACACACATCCCTGTTCTACCTTACATACCTTCAGATTCTACCTAACATACCTTCCTATCCTACCTTATAACATACCTTCCTGTTCTACCTTACATACCTTCTATTCCACTTTACATACCTCCTTATTCCACTTTACATACCTTCTTATTCCACCTTAATACCCTCCTGTCCTACCTTACATACCTTCCTGTTCTACCTTACATACCTTCATATCCTATCTTACATACATTCCTGTCCTACCTTACATACCTTCTTATTCCTCCTTAATACCTTCCTATCCTACCTATTTTTACAACAAATATAACGGATAATATATAACCAGCAATTACTAAAGTACTAAAAGAAAAGTAGCAAAATTTGTATATTATGCAATTTTTCTTATAAAGACGCCAACGGGCACTTATAATGTATTTGAATCTATGCTTACTGTTAATACTTGTAGGACGTAAAATTCCATTCATTTCATTTATTTGTACATGTACAGTTATAAATATGTAGGTCTATGTTCTTCGAAAATTTGCCTCTAATTGAATAAAATTAATTATATTTATTATTTACCTTACATACCTTATTTTATTCCACCTAACATACATTCTCATTGGTTTAGGGTGTTATAATTATGAGATAGTCTCCTATAGAAGCACTGGCCTAGGTCTCAAGTTGAGACTATGCTATGAAATTTCCGTATATATGTATATCATTTTGATGAGAAATTATCTGATTCTGTATAGATTTACACGATACAGCAATGATAACACATAGCGATTACGTCAGTGGGATAATGAACGGAGATCTTATCTACCATATACAAGAACTTTACTCAGACTTTTATTCCTTTTGTAAACAGTGACCAAACGTTTGGTATAGATCTTAGGGAATTTATTCTGGCGTTCTTTAAAAAAGCGTTTCACAATCACAGCAGCATTTTTGGCTGTTGTAACGATTACTACTGATAATGGATGGCAAGCAGGGTTCAACATAGACATCTGGATATTTTATGTTTACCAACGAAGATTTTACAATTTCTATTAATTTTTTACATTTTGTTGAACATTTGATTTGCTGAATGGTTACTGATAATTGATTAAAACAATTTGTGATTAGAATAATCCGTCCATTGAAAATATTAAGCTCGGGAATGTAGCTGTTATTTTTAATCCCTTTAAATATAGGATAAGTCAGTAATATAATTACCTCTATTCAAAGTGCAAGCTCTTCTTCATTTAATTAATCTTGGATGAAATAACTAATCTCTTAATCAATAATTACACGTAATGAATTTCTTATAGTCGATTGTTACGGATCCAAGTATTGAGTGTTTTAGATTATACTCTTCTATATCAACCAACGGATACACACCAACTTTTATATAAAAACTCTTTTCACCCAAAACATACTTTTACGGGAATAATCTAATCACAAATTTTGCGTTTTTTTTAGAATTTGCACTCAAAAAGTAGATTTTGATGTAGCGTGTAGACTAGTTTTCAGCAAATTAAGAGATAGGGGCTATTCCAAACGATTCCTGCGCAAAATTAAAAATGACACTGTTTTGGACCTTTTGAAAATTAATTTTTTTTTATATAAACAGTATTAATTTTCACTGGATTGGGCAGCAGGCTACGCCTATATAAGCCCTCTCCAGATTAATGAACCCCCCTCCTCTAATAAATAACTTTGGTGCAATACCATGTGGAAGTTCTCGATGCCGCACCTGTGAACATATTCATATGTCTCATTATTTTCAAAATAAAAAAAACGGAAAGACATTTGAAATTAAAGAACGTCTCACGTGTACGGATAAAAATATCATTTACCTAATTTCGTGTAAAAAATGTGACAAACAATACGTCGGCGAAACCCAGAACGCGTTACGAACTCGATTCAGCGGCCATCGCTTTGATATAATTCATAGCAAAAATAGACCAATTTCTCATCATTTTAATTTACCTGACCATTCCATTGAAGACCTTCTTATCTTGCCTATTGAATCAATTCCTGACTCTGATCTTATCAAACCAAAAACCAAACGATTACAGAGAAAAAGCTACCATATGGACCAACTCCAAACAGTGGCTCCAAATGGACTTAACATCCAGCATGATAACCAAATGATTCCATTTGTTGCCACCTTTAATCATACAGCTGTCAAAACCTCATACATCGTCAAACAGTATTACAGTGAATTACAGAACAGATTTCCGAATGTATATACCAAACGACTTGTAATTGCCTATAAGCGTAACAAAAACCTAAGTAATTTCCTGGTCCGTGGTAGACTCGAACCGATTGAATCCAATATTACTTGACTCCTCTCTTTATTTTTCTGGCTCATTAAGTATAACATATTCTAATCATTATACATAGAGTTCTATCTTTTCAGAACCTAATCATACTCTCTTCTTTTAGACTGGTAACAAGACAAATTTCATATTATGGACTATTGTTTTTTGTAGATTACTTGTGGGTGTTTTTTAACTCAATACTAACTATGCTAACTTCACCTTATCTTGTATCGAACATTTATCTCTTTATTTGTGACCTTGGCCAGTGCTTTACACAGAAGTTTCTAGGAACTTCTTCACTCTTAACACTAGTAGCAAGGTCACAAGAAGGGGATATACCTTACACATATCTATAATAACTTGAGGTAAACATAAACTATCAAATGAAATTCTCTTTTCAATGAAAGAATTACATGCGTTTTTCGCCTCTATGGTGTTTTATCAAGCATAAAAACGAAAATAGAAAACTGCACTCGCGGTTAATCCACGCGTAATTCAATCTACTTCTCTGATAACATACCCATTTAATCCTTATTGCAGCCTTGTAATTTGTAAAGTATAAGCTTGGATTGATATACCTAATACAATCAACCCACTTAAAAAGGCAATGCAGTTCGTGGAAATAGTAGTTTTTTGTGTGAACTGTTGCAAGCAGACACATGTATAGTTAGCTAAGAGTAGAAGCCTATCGCATCATTTATAACACTATCGGCCTTCGAGAGACCAATTCAATATGGGGAATAAAACAGCCAAGGCTCCCGGTCCACAAAGTCTTTCCGATTTTGTGGAAAGAAAGGAATTTACGCAAGAGGAGCTGAAGGAATGGTCAGAGATTTTTAAGCGTCATAGTGGAGATAAAGCATATTTGACAGAGGACGAATTCACAGAGGTATACGGAATGGCTTTTACGGGAGATCCAAGGCCTTTCATCAAACATATGTTCCGAAGTTTTGACAGAAATAGAGATGGTGTGGTTGATTACAAGGAGTTTTTAACTGGAATCGGTTGCAGTACTAGCCAAGATATGAAAACTAAATTAAGCTGGGCATTTCAAATGTACGACGTGGATGGTGACGGACTCATTACAAAACAAGAAATTATCAGCATAATACGGGTAAGTTTTAATTTTTGAATGCAAAATCTTCACACAATTTGTCATGCACTGTTACAAAATCTATTATTATTATCACTATTTTTTAGTTAAGCACAAACTGAAAATAATAAAGCGTATACCGGAATATGTTCAGATCACAGATCTTTAAAGTGGCTGAAATAAAAATCTTATTTTTGGTTACTCGAAATTCACTTTATGCATAATGTGCACAAATTTTGTTTGGAGGCTGTAGAGTGCATTTATGGACCGATTTACCTCGGGTTGTAACAAGATTTATCGCATTAAATTGGAAAAAAAAATTTATAGAGAAAATATTTTCATGAAAAGTTTTTAATTTTTAACTCGAGCGCTAATTGTCGGGTCGATCTAAAATTTACAGAATATAATGGAATGCCAACACAAATAAAATATAAAATATCTGTCAATAAATTCTTCTTATCACTTCAGGTTTGCGCATCAGTTTATTTATGTATCAGATACCAAAAAGTTTTAATTTCTTGTTCAAAATTTTTAGACTTGGAATTGAAAGCTTACCGCTTAAAACTTTCAACAGGTTCGAAATCCATGGGAAAAAAACAACTCATTAAATATTTTTCGATATTTTTATGATTTGCAATAGGGTTCACCCTTAATAATATTTTGATATTTTTAATAGGGATCTTCCTTGGGTGATATCAAACAATTTCAGCGAGTTTGTCAAAAATGAACGCGTGTTTACAAGCGAAAAGTTTAAAGCGTTTTCAAAAACAAGGGCAATAACTGAAACTAAATATTTTTCAGTTTATCTGATTTTCAATAGGGTTCATCCTTGGGAGAAAACAAATACTAAAGCCAAGTTTCATCAATATCCATTCAAAATTGTTCTTTCTAGAGTGTTTTCAAACTAAAATTGAACACGTTTTTAAGAACAAAGGCAATAACTTGTACTAAATATTTTTTGATTTATCTGATTTTCAAAAGGGTTCAACCTTGGGTGAAAACAAATACTCAAACTAAGTTTCATTAAAAATCCATTAAGAATTGTTTTTTCTAGAGTGTTTACAAGCTAAAATTGAACGCGTTTTCAAGAACAAGGGCAATAACTCATACTAAATATTTTTCAATTTTGCTGATTTTCAATAGGATTCATCCTTGAGTTAAAACACAATCTCACACCAAGTTTTATCAAAATCGGTCAAGAATTGTGCCACGTAGAGTGTTTACGAGACAAAAATCAAACACGTTTAAAAGAACAAGGGCAAAAATTCATATAAAATATATTTTGATATTTTTTAATTTCAATAGGGCTCATCCCTGGGTGATATCAAACAATTTCAGTGAGTTTTTTCAACATTGGTCATGAATTGTGCCTTTTAGAGTGTTTATAAGCCAAATAGTTAAACAGTTTTCAAACACAAGGGCAATAACTGACACTAAATATATTTCGATTTATTTGATTTTCAAAAGGGTTCATCCTTGGGTAAAAACAAATACTCAAGCCAAGTTTTATCAAAATCCATTAAGAATTGTTCTTTCTAGAGTGCTTACAAGCTAAAATTGAACGCATTTTCAAGAACAAGGGCAATAACTGATACTAAATATTTTTCGATTTAACTGAATTTCAATAGGGTTCATCCTTAGGTGATTACAAATACTCCAAGTTATGTCAAAATCGCTCAAGAATTGTGACTTGTAGAGTGTTTACAAGGCAAAAATCCAACAAATTTTATAGAACAAGGGCAATAATTCGTATTAAATATATTTCGATATGTACTATTTTCAAAAGGGTTCATTCTTGGGCGATATTAAACAATTTCAGCAAGTCACAATCGGTCAATAAATGTGCTTTGTAGAGTGTTTACAAGCTAAAAATTGAACGCGTTTTCAAAAACAAGGGCAATAACTGATATAAACATATTTTCGATTTGACTGGTTTTCAATAGGCTTCATCCTTGGGTGATAACAAATACTCAGGCCAAGTTTCATTAAAATCCATTAGAATTGTTCTCTCAAGAGTGTTTATCCTTGAGTTATAACATACTCTCACACCAAGTTTCATCGGTCAAGAATTGCACATTGATTTAAACATATTTTATTGACACAAGACTATCAAAAGGAATCGGACACAAGTTTCAGAATTGCACATTGTAGAGTGTTTACGAGCCATTCAAGAACAAGGGCAAGAACTCATACTACATTTTTTTCCGATTTCGCTGATTTTCAGGGTTTGACAAAACTTGAATGAAAGAGGCACAATTTTGTGCTCCTAATGAAGAAACTTAAGAGAGAAGATAAAATTGGTTAACACAATAGCATAGAAAGTCTACAAAAGATTTTTGATCGTTAACTAACAATTAGTTACTTGGCCTGTAATATAGAGGGATCACAAATTTGTAGTTTAAATAGTGTGACGATATTTAAAACTTGTATTGTAATATTCAAATTCATCACTGAAGTCACGACACGGAAAATATACAACACCACTTTACAAATCATATCTAAACATCGCTAACTAACTGCAATTATAGGGACAGATTCACCGAAAACATAAACCACACAAAATCAAGGAAACTATTTTCTCAGTGACACAACTGGTTTGAATTTTATCGCACACAATTTCATAACAGCATCTCATGGCAAGTTTATTATCGTGCAAATGTTTTTGATGATTTTTTTTCGTAAGTAAGTGTCACTTTCAACTATATTTGGAATATTGTTCTACAATATGGATTCGCAGAGCATTAATTCTTGGCCCTACATACAATACTGATTTGTCACTGAAGCTTAAAAGGCTTTTTTATACATTCAAAACTTATGACTTCTGTAGTTGGCTGGCATTTGTGCTAGATAGGCAGTGGTAGCAGTTGATGGGAAGATGGGTAGATGTTAAGGAGCATGGTGATCGGGGCTAATCAGATTATTGACTTTGACTTTTGTGTTTCTTGCGTTTTGGTTGCTTATTTGTTTGGTGTACAAGTCGAAAAGTTCAACCAATCAATTTAAAAAAAAAAGTTTAGTAGTATTATTATTAGATTGAAACCAAAATTTTGTTTTATTTTTAATTTCAGTCAATGCATTGCATGATAAACCAACATCCATCTGATCAAGAAATCCAGCATACAGTTAATTACATATTTCAAAATCTAGATAGAAATGGGGACTCAAAGATATGTTGGGATGAATTTTATAAAGGTGTGCAGAAAGATCCTAAACTTTTAGAAGTGCTTGATTGTGAACCACAAACTGTATAAAAGAGAAGGTGTAAAATAACATAGTGCAATGATAGTATAGTTTTCTCTTACGTCGACTATAATAATGAGACCTATAGATAGCGCACTCATCAACATAGCATGAGATTTTGTAATATAATAACAATGACTGTTTGACACGTCCTTATACAGTGTTACCGAATTCTGAATCAAAAAATTTATATATACATTTATATTCAAACTGAATTATGTCAAGTGGAACAAAATTTGCAGTTATCAAATTTGTTTTGATGCGCTGTCCATGAATAAACCTCTTAATGGACTTTCAGAATTTTAAATTTGCCAGTTGATAATATTTTATACTATTTTTACATGTTCTAAAATGTTCGAGTGAAATATTTCGAAATATAGATGCTCCACATTAACGATTCATTATTAATGAAATTCTTAAAAAAAATATATAATAAAACTTCAAAACATGTTGAAACCAATCAATAAAAGTTAAAGAAATGACCTCTGTGTTACCGTATTTTTTAAAATATGCACGTGACCTTACTAACTGGTATTTTGAGTTTATTAAACTATTTTGGGGATAAATGAAGTTATAGATCCTAAAGTAGCACATACGATACAAAAAAATCTATGTAAAGCTGAAAGCGTAGCTGATCTGCTAAATGACTCATCATTTCCTGTCATATTAAGAAAAGGTTACAAAAATCGATGGTAATTTAATTACCTAAAGTCTCATTTTATTATCTTCTTTTTCTGATCATAGTTTCTGATAATTGCACACAAATATCGAAAATCTATTATTGAAGTTGAATTTGACCGTGTGAAGTGTTTCCCTTATTTCACATCATTAGCCCATGCAGGAGATAACAAACAGGACTAAGATTCATTTTATAATATTATTGCATATCTGAGATGTTAAAAGTTTGACAAAGTGAAAATATATATATAATATATAAAAATCTACAAAAGAATTAATGAAGATACATTTCAATATGAAATTTTACAGCGTTTTATGTAAACTGATAAAAAAACAAATAACTAAAAAAATTACTTCAAATTAAAAAAATAGAACAAGCCTCAATTGAACGTCTCTATAGTTTGACGTGAGTTAGTATTATATACCATAATAGCATCTTTAGCCGGTCCCCAATTATCATTTGGTTTAAATCCGTCTATTAATCTCTGAAAAACAAATTGATTACTAGTACTTATTTTCGGGGGTGATTCGGGTTGTCATCAATTCTTGGTAAACTGAAACACTTATTTCTTTATCGAGAGAACAAGCGGTTATTTTAGTCAATATTCAATTCATATTTAAATAATATCTTAGCAGGCTTTCAGCTTATTAGCTTCTTCAAAGATTTATATATAAATAGTCTTCAGAAGTACTAGAAAATTGTTTTAAAAGACCGCAAACTAGGAATGTTACTTTCTATTTTCATATATTTATTTTTTATACACCACGGAGTCTCGAGAAATCACATGTGTTAGTTACAACGTGAATAATTTTAGACTTACATGGATTTGAATGCGAAAATCCCTTTAAAATCAATAATTGGGTCGTTTTGTTAAAGTCACATAATTAGTTATCTAGTTCTTCAGCACAAATTTAATTTCATTTATCCAGTTGCATTTATTTATTTATCTACTTTTATATTTTTTTGTTTTTTTTTAGTCCAAAATGTTGAATTAAGAAAGAAATGTAATGATAACTAAATCATTTGCATTTCTTGGCAGAATACTCAAACTATACCTGTAGAATGGGCCCCTTTCTATTCAAAACATCTACTAACATCCATATTGGGATGCTAAGTATTGGTAGAGTTGCGACAAACCAACCAAACATTTCTGCTCCTGGTGGATACACATAATCGCCGTAAGAAGGAGCTTTGAAATTATAAAACGTTAATACCAAAACAGCCTATAATGAAGATAGAAAATTAGCATTTGTTATGTTCTTTACATCCAAAAGTCTCTTTAATATACTCCTTCTGAAAATAATAATATGTTACTGTTTTATGACAACAGAAAAACTAAAGTTTGATTTGATATGCTGATATGCAATCCACCTTAAAATCGATTTTTGAATCTATTCATTTTATCTTAATTCAATGTGAAAGTATTTAAGGCAATTTTCCAAAACTTAATAAAAAAATATAGCTCATTAGAAGACAATTGCAATAAATGGGTATTCCTTACCAACATCAATCCAGGAGTTATATAACACCAGAGTATTTTCATAATAATTGACGGTTTTTTACCAAACATCATTTCTAAATCTTTATAATATCGGTCTGCTCCTAAAAACACAGATACCAAAAGGAAAGAGATCAGATAACTTCAAGTTGTTTGTCTATATCCTAAATAAAGAATTTGTTCGAGTTTACAAAGGAATTTTTTAACGCAATTTATTACAACAATCCAAACAAAGTTATCTAATGCTTCTTTATATGCATAAAAATTCCTTTGTTTTGAAACCGGAACATACTCTTTAAACATAAAAAATACAATAAACAATATTAAAATTATCAATAAAAGTTACATTTACATAATATCATCTTCTGAACTTTTAAATGGTCTTCCTCAAAAATTGTAATGGATTGGTCATATAAATAAACCGTAAATTTTATCATTTCGTATGAATTTGTTCATTTGGATTGGGACCACTTCCCGTTATTTATTGCCTGTATCTCCATTGTAAACTAACCATATATCCACCCTACTATTATGCATTCTAAGAGAGTGTATATAAAAAGAGCAATAGCACCACAGTACCAATCAACGATTTGGAAGACATAGACACCAGCCTGAAACGATTAAACATATCATGAGCAAATTATCTCCCCTTCCCCACACACACTAACATACCAGAGTACTAGTACATCGTTGTATGCTTCAGGGTGGAAGTTTTACTTCAGCAATAAAAGCAAACATCCAAATAACTTCATTTATTCTTTCATTCATTTGATCACCAATCAGTTCAATCTCCAAACTTTTGACATTGAATTCTTTATTAATAACATATTCTTTTTAGAATTAGGGTTTGACACTAGCATCATGAAATAACTTCATAATCATAGGGCCTATTGGAATATTATTTTAATTTTTTTAAACCCCTTGGACATATGATACGGACAATGTATATAATATGTCTTAAATCAACATCTAGCCTCTTGGAGTAGTTATAAATGGAACTTTTATATAAAAAAGATTTAAAAAAGCACCACAGTACGCAATCAACGATTTGGAAGACATGAAAACCGGGAAAGATTTTAAATTTATTATGAGAAATTATCTCCCCTTCCCCAAGAGATAACATACCAAAAGTCCCTTAAGTATTTCCCGTTTTAAAATGCTTCAAATGTATGAAGTTTTACTTAAGAATTAAAAAAAAAAACATGCAAATAACTTTTTATTCTTCTTTCATTATCACCAAAATTCTCCAAACTTTTAATTGTATTTTTAAATTAATGTATATATTTTTTTTAAAATTGGTTTTCCCTGTAAAATAACTTCAAATTGGGTATGGAATTTATTTTAAATTATTTTTAAACCCCTTGGAAACGTTGGTCGGAGACCGTATATTATTGAAATCAACATTTATTTAGTATTATAAATGGAACTTTTAAGTCAGAGAACTATTACGTTGCAGGCTGCTGCTATAAAATTTCGCCCAAATTTTTCTTTTTCCCAAACCTTGTCTAGCTAAATGTCTGGTCACAGAGCTGTTATAGTGTGTTGTTATACAGTTGTCTAACAGAAAAATGTTATCTTGCATAAGTACTATTGTCTAAGCTAATTATTAAATATGGCTTCTCTTGTTTTTAAGAGTCAGTGTTTCTGATGAATAATCCATGTATTCCTAAGTTAAATAACCGTATGTGGACTGTGTGATCTTTCTTGATCCGGCAGATCAAGGTAATTCCCTTCGTAATTAGGTTATTTTTTCCCAATCACTAGAACATCTCAGCTTTCGATTTACATAAAAATTAGCGTTCCAATTATTGAATAAATATATATTCGAAAATAAGGCAAGCCATCTTTAAGCTGCTTACTTGTCTTGTCATTTAGTTATTATATCAGAGACTTCATCTTTTCTGATAATAGAGATTTATCGTCTGCTTATAAAGCTGCCATCTTGTCCTGTCATAGTCATACAGTATGATACAATGTCTTGCATTTGTCTGAGCATATAGATGTTTCTTGTTGCCTTATCCGATTAAAGAAAGGTTATCGGGTCTGATCATATTCATAGAGCTGTTGTTATATTGTATGCTTATAGTGGTACTGCCTGTTCAATCTTGTCTGGTTAAAGAGTCAAATGAATGTACCCCAAGTTTTTAACGACCCATCAAAACACTGATAAATGACAAACATTAAAATAATGAATGATGAGTATAAGAGACAAATTTTGACTTACATTAGTTGTATATATTAATGTCACCAAGAACATGATGAAACAGGATATTCCAGTTAAGAGGACAATCCTTTTACTGTTGATAAATGTACAGACATCCATTAATGTCGTGGTACAGACTTCTATGGCAATAAACTGACAAAATAAAAATTCTACGAATTAATTTAAATGTCACAGAAATATTCTCAAATAAAAGACTGTTTTACATAACTGCGAATGCAATACGTGTATGATTATGATATTTCCTAATTCCCAAATAAATTTACAAGTGGCATGCTTTACCAATTCAATTTACGTGTGAAATGATTTACGTCGTCCATATCTAGGAAGATGATCGCATACAACGGAAAGAGGACAGTTTATGTTTACTAGTTAACAATTAATTAATTAATTTTGACAAATCTATGTTGACTATCATAATAACATGGTTATTTCATAACAGCAACTCAAATATAACTATAATGAATGCAATACTCACTATCGTATCAAGAGCAACGAACACCAACATAATAAAGAATAAGATAGCCCAGATCTGAGGAACGGGTAGCTGACTTAATGCATCAGGATATGTTATAAATGCTAATCCAGGACCTGAATAAATCACCATAATACAAAAGATTATAGTACGGAACCCCTTACACGCACTTCAAATATTTTTTGGGGGATTTCGTTTAAACGAAAAAGTGACGAAAAACTAATTCGTTTTAACGACAGAAATGTTACGTTTAAACCAGTGCTTCTCAGCCTGAAAAATTGGGAATATTCCTCGAACTATAAGCACCGAGAGAGATAAACGTGTTGTTGGTGATTGATCAACACGGAGCTTTGTTTGAAATCTTGTATTTGTGCTTTCGGTTTGTGTTTTCTGGTGCGGATCAAGCTTATCCGAGATATGGGGACTTCCCCATGTAAGGAGACGGCTGCCCGGGATGGTCTCAGATGCACAGAAATTGATCCTAATTTACAAAATTTTCGCCAATAACCTGTGAAGTTTGTCCTCCGCCTAAAGATGGAGGGAAAAGTTACGACGTACCTATTACATTTCTCATTTCATTTATTCGACTCTATTTTTGTTTAAACGAAATAATGACGTTACTATTTCGTTTAAACGAAATACTAATAAAAGGATTTGGAGTGCGTGCAAGGGACTCCGTATCATAATACAAAAAGATGATCCTGATAATAGAAAAAGATGATAGTACGAAAAGACGATCTTGATAATAGTAAAATATCCTCATAATGAAAAAATACTAACATAAGGCAGTTACGGCGTTCCATACATTTTCACTTACCTGTTCTGATAATATCTTCCACTGTCAAGCCTGTTGAGTAGGCCATGTGACCTAATCCAGCAAACACTACAAAACCGGCATAAAAGCTTGTACCTTCACAAACAACACAGCAAATAATGGTGTCTCTGAAATCATACAACAAATTCCGTTAAATAACTTTTATTCTTTTTTTAATTGTTGTTAGGTACATTAAATGCAGAATTGCATCATTGACCATTCCGGAATTTTCTGATATAATAATACACGAAACAAGGTTTTCACTCAGTCGGTTGTACGTCGACTCCAGTCATTACCCTTCTTTACCTGTCGATTCCGCGATTTAACCCGAATTTCAGTTTAAGTACGCCACGCCCCTGAATTCTCTGTTAGTGAAATTACACCAAATTTTTTACCTTAATACATTGTTGTTGAATTTGTTGTAACTGGCCATAGCAATAAACCCACCCCATCCCATACCAAGAGAAAAAAATATCTGCATCAATGCTTGAACCCATACCTGAAAGATAACATGCGCATAAATCAACAGAAATATACGACCACTTCCGTGATAAATTCTCAGTAAACATTGTGCGGTCGTCCACCTGTTTCATGATTCAACCTCGAATCAATAAAATAAATCGTAAATTTTAGCAATTACCAGCGAAAAAAAAACCGAAAAAAACTCAACAATTGGTTTGCTATTAAAAATTTCTCCCTCTGACCTAATAACATTTTCAATGATTTAATGGAGGTGGAAAATATGTGTCTCATCGTACCAAAAACCTTACTTGTCCATGATAACCTACACACAGGAATCATAAAATCTGTTTCAACTTCTACTCATCAAACTGCATAACAATTATATTCTGTATTATATTTTCATATTGCTAGACGTCCACTTAAGAATGAGAATGTATGAATAAAAAACTTTCAAAGATTTGTCAAAATTGAATCCTCCCGAAATATCATCAGCTTAATATATACTTTGGAGAAGTAAGGGACAAAAAAATAATAATATCAATATTTTTTAGATGGAAATATAAATTCCCGAGATATATGGACAAAAAAATGTTATAACAAATACTGATTTTATTACTTTTCTCAATATTATCTTCTCTATTTCATAAATAATTGTTTTTTTTCAATTTCATTACTAAACGAAAGCATGCTGCCTCTTTCTTTTTACATTACAAAACGAAAATCAAAAGACAAATTTCCTCCTAGATGATAAGGTATATTAAATGATATTATAGTTGCGTTGAGTGATTGAATTAGACTACATTCTGTCAAGGTTACCACGATTGAATTTCTCAGAAGAGCTATCTGATAACTCAATAATATATTAATATAGAGGCAAGGTCTTCTGAATCTAAAAGCATTCAAAACGCACCCCAAGCTACCAATACAAAACATCTCTCAAGTCATTGTGTATTCATAGACATAGATTTCTTATCAAGACCATGAAAAGTAATTATTATTAACTTTCTAGTAATAAATTTATTATTATCAAAATATATCTAGAATCTAAAATTCTAAAATTTTGGTAATTTACACTATTACCCTTATGCCTGAAGAAGCTACGATAGCGAAATCCGGATCGCATTTATTGAGGAGTCATATTCATATTTTGTTTTTGTTAAGTTGTTTTATTAAATATATCATATTATAAACTTTAAAAGTGTGCTAATATGGTATTCCGATGTAATTGGGACTTTCAAAGAAGAAGACATTTTCATCGTCAGCCCCGTTATTTTGAGAGACATCCAGCACAGTTTCATCATCATCATCATCAGCAGCAGCAACAGTATTATAGGCCCCATCCTAATTATCGACCAAATGTCCAACAGTTACATCATAGACAACGACATGACACCAATCCATTTGTGAAGATGTTGTTCCAAATTATCCAATGTCTCCATCATGCTTCTATAATATCAAAGCAAGTCAATGGTTCACCAACTCGTGGGTTTTCGTATAAAATAAAGGATCAAAACCGGTTTATAAAACCAGCTCTGAAAACCCTCCAGATTTCCTCGGCTATCGAGATGGTTAATAAATCATGGGCAACAAATGTGGCAATAGCACTTAAGGATCACTATGATTCACAGCTGGCCACCAAAATTCACTTGATCAAATCAAAAGATATTTCTGAATCTGACCTAAACAAATTTTCTGCGGAAGCTATCAATTGGGCAAGAAAGTCATATCGTCGTCTTCAAAAAGAAACATTAGATCAGTATGCGCGAATCATTGATAGTTTGAAATTCAAAAGTGTGGTAGAGGATATGGATAACCCTCGTATTTCACCACCAGCCAAGCAGCCCACCAAGTTAACAGCACGAATTGATACACCTAAACGAAAACGAGTACCATCACCAGAATCATTGCCAAGTACATCAACGCCAAATAAAAGACCGAACCATCACGTTGTGCCCGCTAACTCTCCGAGTCCTTTGCCTCTGTCCTCACCTAACAGATTCGCACTTCCACCGTCAACACCCAAGAACACGAGTCTTAGATCAAACCCTGAAACTCCGATAACAGCACGTACTACCCGTCGCCGCCTCAGTTTAGGTAATTCACCACAATCCAACAAACCAAGACGTCATAATAACCAAGTCGATAAAACCACGTATTCAGCACATTCATTCCCTTCTTTCCAAAATATCCCCATCTACAGTTTCATATTGGTCTAAACAACAGAGAAGATTCTGGTGAGTCCATGCATAAGAAGATGATGGACTTTTCGGACCACATCCACTGAATGGCCCCCACTGCCAAAGCTATTTATTTACAATGGGTCTCCCATTTAAACTAAATGCGGGGGGAAACACTGTAAAACTAGGCCAGACCATCGTGAATCTAAGCTCGCGTAACTTTTCTCCCTTTGAAGAAAGAGTTTTAGATAAAGGGTTGACTTTCATCCTTCATCTAAACCCCTTTCACGTGAACCAATTTTGTCATCGATTGAACACGTCAATAGGACTTTTAAACTTTTTCCGCGAAAGACTTGGTAGAGGAAAACGAACTCGGTTTATAGAGAAATCTGGATGGAATCCACCAGACACCGCGATTGACCATAATATTTTGAGTAAATGCGACAATCTATACGAAGAAGTTTCTCGTTTACCACTGGTTAATGAGAAGAATAACCTTACCAATTTTGAGCGTTCTGTTTTAAATATTCTAAAAAATGAAAGGACTATAATTATTCGAAAAAGTGACAAGGGCAATTGCTGTGTCATTCAAAACCGCGTGGACTATATTTTTGAATTAGAAAAACAACTAAGTAATTCAAATCACTACCGCGAATTGGACCAGGCTATTTTTATGGAAACAGCGATAAAGATTAAATTCATAAAAATCCAGAATCCGAAGGGTGCGTCGCAAACACAGTACCCAAAGGCAGACCTATCATTTCTGACGGTGCAAGCGAATCATACCAAGTTTCCGAAAATATTGATCATTTCTTACTGCCATTGGCTTGTAAACATCCTTCTTATCTTAAAGATACCACCGATTTTATAGAAAAAATTCGAAAATTAGATAGTCCAGACATCTAGATGTAAAAAGTATGTATACGAAAATTGACAACAAATCGGGGTTAGACGCTGTTCAAAAAGCCTTTCTTAGAAATCCATGTTCTGACCGTCCAATAAAGAAATATTAGATCTCCTAGAATTATGTCTTACGCGCAATGACTTTACTTTCAATGGAAAAATATATCATGGGGAAACGCTTCGAGTCGAGTTATGCGAACATTTTTATTGCCCAATGGGAACGCGCAATATCATTAATATCCCCGTTTCAACCTTTCTTCTATGGAAGGTTTTTAGACGATATTTTTTCATAATTTGGACAGAATCTTTGGCAAACTTTTGGGAATATTTTGAAATTTTAAATCATCACCATCCTTCTGTGAAGTTAACTGCAATCATTTCCGAAAACAGTATGAATTTTTTGGATCCGATAGTATTCAAAGGACCTAATTTCAATCAAACTAAAAAATTAGATAGCAAAGTGTATTTCAAAGAAACCCACACACACCAACTTTTGTTCAAAACTTCGTTCCATCCGAAGCACACGTTTTCTGGCGTAATTAAATCGCAAATTCTGAGATTTAACAGAATTTGCACGAGAAAGACAGATTTTGATTCGGCGTGCGAACTAGTTTTTAGCAAATTGCGAGAAAGGGGTTATTCAAAACGTTTTTTGCGCAAAATTAAAAACGACACTATTTTGGAGATTCAAAAGAAAAATGACCCCCTCCCCCGCCCAATGGTTTTGGCTCCATACCATGTAGAGGTTCTAGGTGTCGTACCTGCGAATATGTACATAGTTCACACTATTTCAAGAATAAGAAAAACGGAAAAATATTTCATGTAAAGATAAAAATATAATGTACCTAATTTCTTGCAAAAAATGCGATGTTCAATATGTTGGTGAAACCCAAAATGCGTTGCGTACTCAATTTAGCGGCCATAGTTTTGATATACTTCATAAGAAAGATAGACCAATTGCGAATCATTTCAACCAACCCAATCATTCCATTGAAGATCTTCTGGTTATGCCTATCGAACAAGTTCCCTTTTTACCTACAGTTAAACCTAAAACCACACGATTGCAGAGAGAGAGTTTCTGGATTGATCAGTTACAAACTGTGATACCTAATGGACTTAACATCCAACATGACAACCAAATCATACGCTGTGTTGCAACCTTTAATACTACAGCCAAAAATGCCTCTTTGATTGTCAAACGATATTAAAAAGAACTCGAACATCAATTTCATAATATTTAAACTAAACATTAAGTTACTGCTTTTAAGAGAAATAAAAATCTTAGAAGAGAAACACGAGAACACATCTAACCTCGTCTTTGAGGTGGTAAAAACCAGCTGGGAGAACAACAGCTACATAACCTTATATTGGTGTATTATTACCCACTTCCCCATCACAAGAGAATATCCTAGGCATTGCACGGTATATGTTGTTTAGATCTTATTTTTTTTACAGTCAGACACCCTGGTTAAAAGCGACCAGCCCTGCCCAAGATTAGGCGAAAACTACCGCATCAAATTCTGATAATCGATTCAATTACAAAAGAAAGGTCATACATTTCATTAATGATTTAGAACTAAATTTCTTTTCCAACGTATCCACTCATTTGATAATTTTCTTATATAAAGTTATGGTATGCATGGTCCATTATTGCCTTGCGTATTTTAAAAAAACACAAAGCTGTGGTGTTCATGATTCCGCTCACATCTAGGAGGAACGTCTTACAATAACGTATAATTTGATTTTCAGTCTACATGGTTTAGTAAAGTTTCTGATATATAATATCAATGTATTCAATTTGTTTCATTATAGTCAAGGATATTTTTGTATTGCAGAATGCAGAAAGCAGAAATATATGTTTATATTTTTTTTCATCACTTCAAGTCTTTTCCCAATCATTTTAATCATCACGCGGTATACGGTATACTTTAGGAAGTTGTAGTGACAATCAACATGCCGAGGGGAAAGTCAGTTCTGTAAACCGAACGTCTGCTAAACGTAGCTTAACATAACCCATCATAACCGACACATGGTTTTCTATTTCACGGTCAACCAATCGATTATATCGATTATTTTTTTAACCGACCGATTTCACGTTTTACCGACAGGTTCAGCCAAATTTGGGTACGCCTTGTAGATAGTCATTTACATATCTAATGAGAAAAGATTATCAAGTAGCTGTACAGATATCCCATCTCAGTTCCTAAAGGGGAACCGGTAAATATTCCCCCATGATACCTTAAACCATAACCCTGCGATAAACCCAAATCTCTAGAATGAAAGAAGAAACTGTTTCTTCTACTGTCCATGCACGCTACAAGATATGGTATCCTGGATAGATAAAAGTTGTTCCTATAAATAACATGCATGAATATAAAAACGATTTATGATTCAACAAACTTATTTATGATTTAATAGGACACCTAGCCACTCTAATGTGATCCTGGGAAATTACGTTATTCGGGATATAAAATCATTCCAAGATTATTCGACATATGGTTCAGAACACAAAATTGTTAATACTATCTCTGGTGCCTTAGTTTAATATTATAGGGATATAGTCAAAACTAAACAGAAAATCACACGATAATAACAACAAAATTAAACAAACTTGCAATAAACTATACTATACCTGGACATCTAAGAGTTTACTCCAGTCTGGTATAATATAGAATTCTACACCATCTAAAGCTCCTGGCAATGTAATTGCCCGTACTAGTATAATTGTTATCAAAATATATGGTGCTGTGGCAGTTACATAGACAACCTTTTAAGAAATAAAAAATAAAAAAGCTCAGGGTACCATATATGTCAGCAATGTTGCAAAAATTCAGTGCCAAAAAGACTAATAATGGCGACTGGATATATTTTTCTATTTGAGAAACAAAATTCATTGTTTTTTGTTATCCTACTTATGCCTTGCGAACTTCCAAATAGATTTCAGTTGTTTTTTTTGTCTAGCCAATGAATAGCTATTTAATTACTAGTGCTGCTTTTAGCTTACATCAAGCTGGAGAACACAAGAACGACAAAGCCGTTCCTGCTTCTTACATTGTGACTGATTTGTTAAGATAAATATGAATCGATCTGGTGGTACCTCACAATTTAAACCTATATCGTAATCATGGGTGTCGCGCACAAACCATGCTTACTCTTTTCGAAACACTTAATAGTACTTCTCGTTTGAGGAGTGCACTGCTATTAACTATTACTCGGACGAGACCTAAGATAACTGAATTGTTTTGCTTTTACGGATTTATATTTTTCCAAACTGAGCCAATGACCAGGTGATACGTGCTTTCAATAACTCACTTAAATACGTCCTAACCAACCATACATCCAAGTAATTCTTAAAATAATTTTCGATCATATATTTTTTTGCGCAATCATATGTAACAAACTCCATATTAGGCAATATATTATATCTTTCTTGATATTTTTTGTGTGCCTTAATAACTTTCAAAAATGTTCAAAAGTTTTTATTCCTTGAGTGAAAGATAATCTTGTGAATTATGCTAGGCTTGATAATATACGTTTCCTTCGGGAGTATACTCCAGAAAATTGTATTTGGAAATCAGATCAGGATTTGTTAAGAAATGGTAGATTCAAACTCTTTGGTATTGAACCTCCTTACCTTTCCTAAAGATTTAACACCTTTCACCATACAGAGAAACGTTATTAACCAACCAACAGCAGAACCCAACACAATATGCCACTGGACACTCCCAAAGTCATTAATACCAGATGAAATTCTTAAAACATTGTACCTGCAATATCAGGATATTTATTAGTGACTGGAGCAAACAGATTATGCATAGGTTATCGGTATCATCAATAGAACCCAGGAGTTATATTCTAAACAACCTCGACAAGGGTATCTGCTATGAGACCAATAGAATTTGGACAAAACTATTTCTACGATATGATGCTCAAAAGTATAACTGCAAAATGTGTAAAGGTTATGTCGTTAATAGATCTAAGCATTTGGAAAACTACTCAGCTTTGCATGTTTTTAAATTTCATTGGGTTATATAATTATAACATGAATTGTCTAAAGCATACATACTGCCAGAATTCTTCAGAGGCTGTTAACGCGGTCGAGTTATCCTGGGTGGAGTTCGATAATGCATGTACAGATGTAGTATAAACAGAGTTGTTCGGATGGAGTTTATGTGCGATGTTTTGAAGTAAACCAGTTCCGTTTAATATAAGTCCTACGGTACCGGAAAAGTTACTCGGTTCCTCAAAAGTCGTGTAAATGTAGCAATCCTTGGTATTCCACCAATTATCACAATTAGACCATGGTAAAGGTGACATGAATGAGTAGACCAGGTAATACAATATCCAAGATAATATAAGATTAGCATATGAACAGAAAAGGGCATTAGTTAAAGTCATACCAACGCCGACACCTATAATAAAAATAAACTTTCTCTCAGAAATAGTCAACTGAAATCGACTTCTCAACTCTTTAACCGATAAAATTGTTAATAGAAAAATGCAATATTAATTGTGTAGGTTGAAATATCCATGCGCAATATTTGATAAATATGATATTTACCTCTTAATATAGGGCAAATATCCCATACATTATAAGTACTTTTCCCAGAGAATTGCCCCAACGACACTTCAAGGTAACATAATGGAAAGGCACACAGGATCATAAAGATGAGATACGGAATGAGAAATACAGCTGTAATTGAGAAGACAGACATGTTAATATACGTCAACTGGTATCTTTGACTTTAATCAGACTACTGTAATAACACGTTCTAATGCATGTCAGAACGGCAATAATCACATGAAATATTCAACCTTTGGCCCTACACATCCTTTCGATTTTTAAGGGTCTAAGTACATGTAATAACTGATAATTTTGTCCAGATCTACTGTGGCTGGTATACGCCATCAAAATTACAATATGCAATTTTTCTAATATGGTAGTGATTTTTACTTTTATATTTTAAACTTGACTTTTCACCGGGATGAAAATACTTTCCACCTGGGTGAAAAGTCTCGAATTGAAAATTTAATTGCGAACTTCGGATACCCCTATGTTTAACGAAACATTGAAAATTAATTTTGCAAGTTTTTTAATTCTAAAGACTAATTTAAAGGCAGAAAATGGCGAAATGTTGGATGTAATTTGACATATCATTTTAACTATACATTGAACCTACCTCCACCATTTTTAGCGCACAGATATGGAAATCTCCAAATGTTGCCTAAGCCTACTCCATAACCGATTAATGATAAGATAAAGTCACATCCTTTGGACCATTTATCCCTTCCTACATTTTCCGCTTCGGTTAACTTCTGAGGAGTTCCTTTTCCTTGGAACATGAGTGGTTCAGCTTGTTGCTTTTCTGTTTTTGTAGTCATTCTATTTAATTCTGAAAAGAAAATATACAACATTGCAGCCATGTATCTTATTCATGATTGGGATCGTAATGCTGTTATACGATTGTTTTGAGATTTCGGTATAACATCACAAAATGTATTTTGATAAATTTAATGAAAATATTTCTTGATTTCGATGTAAGTGGTTTTTATATAAAACTAAAATGTGATCTCTTGTAGTCATCATTTAGGTTAAGTGTTTGTGAAATTACTAGACAATACCATTGTTGTGAATCATGTGAACTTACCTGGTGTCATAAAGTAACAGAATCTCTTAAAGACTCACAAAACTAAGTCATTTTTGAAAAACTCCTAATTAATTTTTTGAGCGTTTTTCAATAATTAAATACATCTTTAGGGATAATAACTTTTTTTTCAAATATTTATTTATGTTTTTATGGCAGCAGGTATATTTACTGATGAATAGAGCTCTTATTGTTTTAAATTTTCAAATTTTAAGTTCATTCGAAGAGCTATAATTCCATTAATAAACTTGTATTTAAATAGTTTTCACTTGAAGAAAACAAATGTCGAAATTAAAGAAAAAGAACATTTCAGATTTAGTTATTCTTTGTGTGTTTCTCTCCCGATTAACAGTAGGCCTATTTTCAACCATTTTGAGGAATGAAAAGCTGTTTAGACGGAAGTGCGAAGTGCGCAATATCGCGCTCATATACCTCCATCCGGGAAACTCAAAGGCATCTATCATAGACTATATCTAGACTAAGGCTTGTAGGCCTATGTAGATCTAATGCAAACGACTTAGTCTTCGACAAATTCACACTGGAAGGTTTTTGCCGACCTCTGGATGTTATCAATGAATTAATAGGCTGCACATTTTGTAGTTTTAATTCGAAACTCTATAATCAAAACTGTTTCGTGACATTTGACTGTGAGAAACCCATTTGTGTTTGAGAAAGAAATTTTGATTATCTAAAAAAATCCAGAATATTCACTCCGAAACTACCCTTACTGACTGCGACCTAGTTGTAAACAAACATTGCGCTAACCCCCCCCCCCCCTAAGACGCCCTTTTGTTCCACACATTTTCTTTATTACTAGTGGGGCATTAATCTTCTGAAACATATAGATGCATGTATGTAATTTGGTAAACATATGTAACTAATAAAACCAAATTTATTTTTTTCAGTTTGTATGAAAAATATATATTTTCAAACATATTGAAGACAAAACAATTTTTGACCATAAATTTGAAGTAACCAATAAAGTGAAACGAAAATTGTTGTATGTTAATAATCTTTATCTGGTATACGTTTTTTTAAAGGAAATAATAATATTGATACAAATGACAATACATAGTTCTATCTGTCTCCCCTACTTACTGTGAACTGACAGAAAACGATTAACAACTGAATTAAAAAATATTATGACCGACTGTTCTTTAAAGCTATCATAATTTGTCAAGTGTCTACTATAAATTCAACAAATGTCTATTTATGACGGAGTTGATTCACAACATGCAATAAATGTCATTCTTTTTAGGAGTTTGTAATAGAATAGAAAATTCTGTTTTGAATAAGAGAAACAAATTTGGACCTCGGTTGGGCCGTTTTTTTTTTTTTGTTTATTGGCTAAGTAACTCCAAAACTCACCTTTATCAATTCATCCAAAAGTCAGAAATTTGACCTTTGACCATATGACGTCAATTGTGAGACAACTGCAATGCGGTTCAAAAGGTCTATTGAGTTTACCACATATTCAAATATTTATTACATTTGTCGTCCAAAAGATGAAATAAAATGGAAAAAAATAACTGATAATGACGTAATTGTTAGCGAAGGTTCTTATTATAGTATATTTGGCATATTTTTGGCGTTTTTTATACGCCCACATGAAATGTGTTATACATCAGTAAATGTGAAATAGAATAAGCTTTTCAACGATGTTTTTATAATAAATTTGATATCTACAAGTTTTCGAGAAAATGCAGTTAAAAGACGATTTTTCGACCATCGGCCTTCTTGTAGGTATGTTATATATTATACATATGGGTTCAAATTATGTAGAAGTAATAACAACCTTGTTACTTATACTTTTTTAAATTTTAAGTTCAAAATAAAAAAAATATGGTAAAGTTTAACAAGTAGTTGCCAAGCATGATACGCCCACTTTAAGGTTTATTTCTCAGGTTGAAACTCAAACATTATTCAGTTCATCGAAAACAGTCAATATCGAACTTGTTAAAGACTTCATAAAAAAAAAAGACACCAAGTTTAATTCAAATCAGATGAAAATGTAGCCTCTGTAGCGTTCACGGGCCAATTTTGACGCGTTTTGACTAGGTCAAGTGGAATAACTCAA
Organism: Nipponacmea schrenckii; assembly: GCA_030562195.1. Classification (NCBI taxonomy): domain Eukaryota; kingdom Metazoa; phylum Mollusca; class Gastropoda; family Lottiidae; genus Nipponacmea; species Nipponacmea schrenckii. The sequence continues at coordinate 35,481,120 of CM060200.1, read as the reverse complement.
AAACCATTCATCGAAAAATCGTCAATATCAAACTTTTCCCAGATTTAAATGCTAAATAATCACACCAATTCAAATCAGAATTCAAATCAGATAAAAACTATAGTAGCTATAGCTTCACCAGCCGATTTCGACGGGTTTTGACAAAGTCAGGGGCAGTTACTCAAAAACAGTTTATTAAAAAATGTCAATATCAAACTTGATCAATATCTCATCAATATAAATGATTAAAAGAAAATTTCATTCAAATCCGATGAAAATCGTAGTCTCTATCGTGTCACATAATCACAAACCAATTTCGACAAGAAAGCTACAACTCTAAAATTTCTTTCAAATCGACTTAGTCAAAAGCAATAACTCAAAAACCGTTTATCGAAAAATCGTCAATATCGAACTTGTCTCATCAATATAAATGATTAAAAGAAAATTTCATTCAAATCCGATCTTTAACATAGAAATCAAAAATGTTGTTAATTTCCTTTTTTTACACTATTGTATTTCACACTTCTTTATTATAGAATAGATTTGACATTAAAGATGTTCATTCTGATATTGATATATCTGATGATAGTGATGATAATCAGGATTTAGATTAAAAGTACTCCTAGAAATTATGATCGTAGACAAGCTTGATTTGTGATAAAACCATTACTCAAAATGCTTAAACTGGAAAGTGGACAATGAAAACGGCCATGCATTTTATTGATATGGCTCTTGTCAATTCTTGGCTTCATTTCAGACATATAGAGTTACATTTGGCAAGTTGATGGGAAGAAATGTGCGCATGGATATAGACTCAATATTTAAGTAATTTCGGTGTCTTAAATCCATCGGCAATCATCGTTTTCATAACGAAATTTCCCGTTCATTGTTAACACTTAGAACATTTTAAGACATTGTACACGTTATAACAAGATAAAAAAAATAATGAGGAGTGGGTGTGGCACATTCACATTTCCAATTGCTATAACTCTTAAAGTATATATTTCCCATCCCTTATATTTTGCTTGGATATAGGCCATTATAAAAATACCAAATTGTTAAAAAGAAACGATTTTAATTAACAAGGGTTAAAAAGGGACACGCACTGCATCAATACCGTTCACGGTTCTAGTTATTTTTGTTTGCTGAATTATCATTTTTGTTTGCTGAAAAAGATAATTCAGCAAACTTAAAAGAAAAAATGCAGAATTAAATCATAATGCAGCTAAAAAAATGATAATTTAGCAAACAAAAAACAAAAAATAAGTAAAATTCAATCAAAATTCAGTAAATAATAATGGAAAATAGTAAATAAATATAAAAATTAAGCTAACCAAAATTTATGAAGAATAAGTAGAAATAAATCATAAATGATAAAAGTTTTTCATGTCCTAAACCAATAACTATCATTTTAATTGAACGTTAAAAACACATCGGCGGTAAGAAAACTTATCAAGAATGTTGGACACAAACATTGCCTTTGAAAAAACTTATTTAAATATCGTATTGAACATTCAAGTGTGTCTAAAATAACATGTCTGACTGACCTGTGCTTCAAATATTTGTGCCTAATGACAGTGTGACATTATATAGGTCATTTCTATCCCAAGCGCCATATTAACAGAAAAAAATAGGATATTATTATTAATTTTAGCTTAAGCGTCCTGGAGCCATAATAGCAGCCGAAAAACATAATTACATTACCATTAATTTTAACTTACTATGTCAAAATAAAACCGATTAATTATGTAATTTCGACATTCTTTTCAAGAAATAGATTGTATTCAATAATTAATCAGTTTAATTTCAGTTAAAATCTATGGTAATATAATTGTTTTTCTTCTGCTATTATAGCAAAAAAAAACACGAAAAAATTTCATGTGAATTATAAGTAGTGTAATTTTTTATATAATATAAATTCTTAGCATTTGATAAATGGATAAAAAAAAGTATTAAGAGTTAAAAGTTGAAAGTGCCCTATCACCAGTTGAAGTACAATTAAGAAAAATAAAACAGAAAATCTGCTTACCAGTCTGTCTACAATCTTGAGTTTAATAAGCTTTCCATATAAGTGCTATATACTATCTATAGATATGTAATAAAAAGAGAAAGACGTATAATAATAATAAATTACCTTCTTTATTCTAACGAGAAAGTTAAGTGAGGGCCTATCTGCGCGTAACTCGTTTTTTTATAACCATACTATTATTGGTTTGATAATGTATGTTTCTTAACATCTCAAAAGCTTAAAGAGGCCCTGGCTTGATTTTTAGGGGTCGTTTTGGGCCTTTGTTACATTTAAACAGTCCTCGGAAATACTCAAGCTCTAAGAAAATCGCAAAATACCTTGAAATATACCTCAAACGAAAAATTTCACTTTTCATTTTTTTTCCGTGCTGTACGCTATGGAAGACAATCCCTGCCATAATTAATCATTCTTAATGCTTAATTCGGTGTTAAACATTAGTACAGTAAAATCCACATTTGTACGCTTAATTTGACATTTGTTCGCTAAATTCATAATTTGTTGTTAAAAATTTATCATTCAAATAAAGAATATTATTGAACAAATTAACGATTAAGCCGAACTAATATTGCCCACTTCATAATGCCGAATGAAGTTTACCGAACAAATGTTGAAAAACATTTCTCGCATTTCATGAGAACGATATCATTATGACGACATGTGGCGCTGCTCAATTTTAGTTAGGGCTTCGTTCCTATTTGTTTAGCCAATTTTTATGGCCGGCAAGTGGCTGTGTACAAAGTAAAGAATCTTATTATGAATTCCAATTATATGATAAAAAGCGAAGTTTTTAATCAAACTCTTGGTACTATTGGAATGTAAGTTTTTGAGATAAATATGGTGCCTATACTAGGAAATGTTTTGAAAAATGGCCATTTTTTGTACAGTCCACAGTGATGGTTGTGGGACAGATATCTTGATGGAATTAGCAAAATCCCAACTACATGGTTTCTTCAGACCTTTGAAAGTAACGAAAATTCCAATATAAAAGTACCGGTACATGCATTTTCATGACAAGCATAGTTACTGGCCAGTTCGAGACGAAGACTCGTCATGGCCAATCTTAGAAAAATAGCCAATTTTTAAATAGTCCACTCTGATGGTGGTGGGCTATATATTTTGATGGAATTGGCAGAATCCCAACCACATGGCGCCTTCAGACCTGTGAATATCCCAAAAATTCCAAAGAAATGGTATGTTCATGCCAAACTTAGTGACTGGTCAGTGATGAAGACTCTTCATGGCCAATTTTGAAAAATGGCTAATTTTTTAACAGTCCACGGTGATGGTGGTCGAGCATAATTTTTGATGGAATTGGCAGAATCCTAACCACACGGTGCATTAAGACCTGAGAATAAATCAAATAATTCCAATGTAATGGTATTTTCATGCCAAACGTAGTGACTGGCCAGTCAGTGATGAAAACTCTTCATGGCCATTTATAAAATATGGCCAATTTTTTATCAATCCACGCTGATGGTGGTGGGTCATAAGTTTTGATGGGATTGGTAAGAATCCCTACCACATGTGGTGCCTTCAGACCTATGAAAATCCAAAAAATTCCAATGAAATGGTATTTTCATGCCAAATTTAGTGACTGGCCAGTCAGTGATGAAGACCTTTGTTTGAAAAGTCCACGCTGATGGTGGTGGGGAATAAATTTTGAATTGGCAGAATCCCAACCAAATAGTGGCTTCTGACCTTTATGCCCCACCACCATCAGCGTGGACTGTTAAAAATTGACGACGAGCCATAACGAATCTTCACCTTTATCTGGCCAGTAACTAAACTTGGCATGAAAATACTATTATATGTGTTTGGGATTTTGCAAATTCCATCAAATTATCGGTCCCACCACCATCACTGTGGACTGTACAAAAATTGGCCATTTTGAAAACATTTCATGGTATAGGCACCATATTTATCTCAAAATCTCACATTCCAATGAATAAAGAGTACAAAGAGTTTGATTAAAAACTTCGCCTTTTATCAAATCGGAATTCATAATAAGATTCTTTACTTTTTACACAGCCACTGGCCGGCCATAAAAATTGACCAAATAAATAGGAACGAAGCTCTCACTCAAATTGAGCAGCGCCACTTGTCGTCATGATGATAACCTTCTCACGAAATGCTCGGTAAACTTCATTCGGCGTTAACGAAGTGGGCACTATTAGTTCGGCTTTATCGTTAATTTGTTCAGTAATATTCTTTATTCGAATGATAAATTTTTAACAACAAATTATGAATTTAGCGAACGAATGTCAAATTAAGCGTACAAATGTTGATTTTACTGTACTAATGTTTAACACCGAATTAAGCATAAAGAATGATTAATTATGGCAGGGATTGTCTTCCATAGTACTCGGCTGGTCTCCAGTCAGTCTGAAAATTGTGTGTCCTGTTGACAAAGTCTTCAATTGAAAAGGTAGGTAGGTAAATGGCGAGTTAACGTTCGCTTCCAGCAATTGCTGATATCGCAAATTAAGTCTACAATTGAAAATGCGTTGTAGTCTATTTATATAGATGACCGCTATTGCACGACGGGAAGGATAACTCTTTGATTATCAAGACGAACCGTTTTCCAATATGGCGGGACGTTCGTAATTTATTACGACGTTATGATTTTTCAAAAACGGATAATTATGGATACACATGGATTTGAAGGCTCAAATTTCAAAGGTAAGCTCTGTAGACTATTTCTGATTAGCTAAGCAAAAGATTTCATGTGTTTGAGGCTGTCGGATGATTGTCCGAAAAAAATAAAGCCTGGGCCCCTTTAATAGACAAACCATCAACGTGTGAATATTATGAATGTATGGGACTGAAATTGGAAGTGAAATTAACTTTTTTTTTGTTAGAAAAGACATATACTTTGAACCATTCACTATAACAATTTGTAACACATGTATTTTATCGTGTAATGTTATAAAATTCACTAAGGCCATTTGTATTGGAATGCAGAAGGGTCCGTAAAAGAAATAGGTTCAGCTAGGAATAGGAACAAATTCTGATTATGCAGTAAAAATGAAATAATAAAAATGGTTAAATAAATGAATGAATGAAAATGAACTTAAATGCTTTCTGTATAAATAAAAATAGCTTGCCAGGCAAGGTAATATACGGCCACTGGCAGCTTAAATTTGCATAATATTTGGGATAATAACTCAAGAAACATTTATTGAAAATTGTTATAAATGCCAATGCTTGATCACGCCAAGTTGATTAAAATCCAATGAAAATATCAGCTTTTATTGCATCCACAATAAAATTGGATAACTCAAAAACCGTTTATCGATAAAGAGAAAGCTTGCCAGGCAAGTTAATATACGCCCACTGGCAGCTTGAATTTGCATAATATATTTATTAGAAATTGTTATCGATGTCGGTGCTTGATCACGCCAAGTGGAACAAAATCCATTGAAAATTGCAGCTTCTATTGCTTCAATTTCTAACTTGACCGCCGTCGTATAAATTCCAATGCTCACACCAAGTTTCATAAAAATCCATTGAAAATTGTAGCTCTATTTTGTCTACAACAAATATAGATGCAGGGCCAATAACTTAAAAACCGTTAATCATCAAAATCAAACTTGCAGCTGTCTTATAAATTCCATAAATGCTCACACCAAGCTATTGGAAATCTTCTATTGTATCTGCAACAAATGTTGAACGACAGATAGACGGACAGGGGCGATGACAAAATCCGAACTTTACCACCGTCTTATCAATCCCGATGCTCCGACCATCATTAAAGATGGGTTTTCTCATTTTCATATATATACATATAATTACCATAATTGGACCGGTAATACTTATATCAATAGAAAGTAGAGGTGTTCTAATGACTGGGAAAGATAGCTTGCCAGGCAAGGTAATATACGCCCACTGGCAGCATTGATTTTGAATAAAGACTTTTCAGTACAGTAACAATTAGCAGAATGAAATTTCCAACCTTCCGCCACATACTTTTTTTCTAGGGTGTCTAGTTTCATTAAAATCTATCAAGAATTGTACCTAATATTAAAGATAGCTTGCCAAACTTCAGCAAACAGAATATTCCATGTTTTTTATCATTTAATCAAGGGCAATAACTCATAAACCGACATCTGGAATCGCACCATTTTTTTAACTTGTCCGAGATGTTATTAAGTTTCATTCCAATCGGATAAAAACTACAGCTTCTATAACGTACACAAGTAAATTTTTACGTTTATTCATTTAATCAAGGGCCATAACTCATAAACAGACATCTGGCGAGATATTATCAAGATGAATACACATACCAAGTTTCATTCAAATCGGATGAAAACTACAGCTTCTATTGCGTACACAAGTAAATTTTAACGTTTTTCCATCTAATCAAGGGCCATAACTCATTAACCGACATCTGGAATCGTGCCATTTTCGAACTTGTCCGAGATATTATCAAGATGAATACATATACCAAGTTTCATTCAAATTGGATAAAAACTACAGCTTCTAGTGCGTACACAAGTAAATTTTAACGTTTTTTCATTTAATCAAGGGCCATAACTCATAAACCAACATCTGGAATCGTGCCATTTTCAAACTTGTCCGAGATATTATCAAGATGAATACATATAATAATAATAATAATAATAATAATAATAATAATAATAATAATAATAATAATAATTTATTTTAGAGTGCCTACAATCCACCCAAGTTTTTCTGTGGCACTATAATACACTTAGTAAAAATAAACTATGGATAAAATGTTAAAATCAACTATCACAGATAAATGGACATAAAAAGGACCTAATATGTTCATTTTAAAAATAAATGAAATAAAATTATATAAAATATAAATAAGTGAAATAATATCAAAACTATAGAGTTAAAAATATTGAGTAAAGAGATGTGTTTTAAGATGCTTTTTAAAGGTTTCTAGTGATCTGCATTGTTTTAGTTCAAGTGGTAAACTATTCCATAAATTTGGTGCTGCGAAAGTAAAAGAGCGTTTTCCAAAAGTTGTTGCTGGATTATAGGGTACTAACAAGTTCTTGTTTTGAGATCGTAATGAACGGGCAGGAGAATAAGAGTTCAGCAAGGTTCTAAGATATGCAGGAGAGTCATCACACTGTAAAGTATTATAAGTAAGACTTTTACTTTAGTTTAATTCAAATTGGATAAAAACTACAGCTTCTATTGCGTACACAAGTAAATTTGAACGTTTTTTCATTTAATCAAGTGCAATAACTCATAAACCGACATATGGAATCGTGCCATTTTCGAACTTGTCCAAGATATTATCAAGATGAATGCACATACCAAGTTTCATTCAAATCGGATAAGAGCTTTGGCCTGAATCGCGTACACAAGTAATTGTTGACGGACGGACGGACGGACGGACGCACAGGGGTGATGGCAATATACGTCCACATTTTCATGTTTATCGATATTTTCACGATTTGCAATAGGGTTCACCCTTAATAATATGTTGATATCTTTAATTATTAAAAGGGTTCATCCTTGGTTGATATTAAACAATTTCAGCCAATATCAAATATTTTTGATTTATCTGATTTTCAATAGGGTTTATCCTTGGGAGAAGACAAATACTAAAGCCAAGTTTCATCAAAATCCAATAAAAATTGTTCTTTCTAGAGTGTTTACAAGCTAAAATGGAACGAGTTTTCAAGGACAAGGGCAATTACTGATACTAATTTTTTTTCGATTATTTCAATAGGGTTCATCCTTAGGTGATTACAAATACTCATGCCAAGTAACGTCAAAATATTTTTCGATTTCGCACCAAGTTTCATCGAAATCGGTCAAGAATTGTGCCATGGAGAGTGTTTACGAGACAAAAATCGAACGCGTTTAAAAGAACAAGGGCAATAATTCATATTAGATATTTTTAATTTTCAATAATCCCTTGCGTTATCAAACAATTTCAGTGAGTTTTGTCAACATTTGTCATGAATTGTGCCTTCTAGAGTGTTTATAAGCCAAAAAGTTAAATTCGTTTTCAAACACAAGGGCAATAACTGACACTAAATAGGGTTCATCCTTGGGTAAAATCAAATACTCAAGCCAAGTTTTATCAAAATCCATTAAGAATTGTTCTTTCTAGAGTGTTTACAAGCTAAAACTGAACGCGTTTTCAAAAACAAGGGAAATAACTGGTACTAAATTTTTTTCGATTTGACTGTATTTCAATAGGATTCATCCTTAGGTGATTAAAAATACTCATGCCAAGTAACGTCAAAATCGGTCAATAACTGTGCTTTGTAGAGTGTTTAAAAGCCAAAAATTGAATGTGTTTTCAAGAACAAGGGCAATAACTGATATAAAGTTTTGTTTGATTTTACTGGTTTTCAATAGGCTTCATCCTTGGGTGATAACAAATACTGAAGCCATGTTTCATCAAAATCCATTTAGAATTGTTCTCTCAAGAGTGTTTACAAGCTAAAATTGAATGCGTTGTCAATAACAAGGGCAATAACTCACACTAATTGTTTTTTGATTTCGCTGATTTTCAATAGGGTTTATTAATGAGTTATAACATACTCTCACACCAAGTTTCATCAAAATCAGTCAAGAATTGCACATTGTAGAGTGTTTACCAGCCATTCAAGAACAAGGGCAAGAACTCATACTAAATTTTTACCGATTTTGCTAATTTTCAATAGGGTTCATCCTTGCGTGATCATAAACACTCATATAAAGTTTCATCAAAATCCGTTAAGAATTGCGCCCTCTAGTGTGTTTACGGGCAATTGTGGACAGACGGACGGACGGACATGGGTGACTACAATATACGTCAAGTCTCAAATGTCGTTGATCTTTTCTTTTGATCATCCAGTCTGTCAATTCGGTACATAAATCATGACGTAACCGGACGCTGTTGTTATTGTTCACATTCCTTCCATATTTTCCACAACAACAATGGTATTCTGGTATTCCATTTATTATTTCTAGCAAAAGGCAATAAAACGTTTAAATATCATTTTGTAAAAACATTATGAATTAATCTAAATAAGTTTTTACTCACTAATAATAAAATACAAGATAGCTTGCCAGGCAAGGTAATATACGCCCACTGGCAGCATTGATTTTGAATAAAAAATAAAATATACATATACTTCTTTTCAAAAACAGAGCAATAATTGATATTAAATATTTTAAGATTTATCTGATTTTTCATCCTTAGGTGATTCCACATACTCATGCCAAGTTCTGTTTAAATCAGTCAAAAATGTGACTTGCAGAGTGTTTATGAGCCAAAAAATCGAAATCATTTGAAAGAACAAGGGCAATCAAATATTGATATTTCTTGTTTTCAATAGTGTTTATCCTTGAGTGATAATTAACAATTTCAACAAATTTCGTCAAATTCTGTATATCATTGTGCCTTCTAGAGGTTTTACAAGCTAAAAATTTTGACGAGTTTTCCAAAAAAAGGCAATAACTAAAACTAAATATTTTTCAATAGGGTTCATCATTAGGTGATTACAAATACTCATGCCAAGTTACGTCAAAATTGCTCAAGAATTGTGACTTGTAGAGTGTTTACAAGGAAAAAAAATAGAACACATTTTATAAAGCAAGGGCAATAATTCGTATCAAATATATTTCGATATATTTGATTTTCAATAGGGTTCATCCTTTGGTGATATTAAAACAATTTCAGCAAGTTTTGTCAAAGTCGGTCAATAATTGTGCTTTGTAGAGTGTTTACAAGCCACAAATTGAATGCGTTTTCAAAAACAAGGGCAATAACTGATACTAAATATTTTCGATTTAACTGAATTTCAGTAGGGTTCATCCTTAGGTGATTAAAAATACTCATGCCAAGTAAAAAAAAAAAAAAAAAAAAAAAAAAAAAAAAAAAAAAAAAAAAAAAAAAAAAAAAAAAAAAAAAAAAAAAAAAAAAAAAAAAAAAAAAAAAAACATATGGAATCGTGCCATTTTCGAACTTGTCCAAGATATTATCAAGATGAATGCACATACCAAGTTTCATTCAAATCGGATAAGAGCTTTGGCCTGAATCGCGTACACAAGTAATTGTTGACGGACGGACGGACGGACGGACGCACAGGGGTGATGGCAATATACGTCCACATTTTCATGTTTATCGATATTTTCACGATTTGCAATAGGGTTCACCCTTAATAATATGTTGATATCTTTAATTATTAAAAGGGTTCATCCTTGGTTGATATTAAACAATTTCAGCCAATATCAAATATTTTTGATTTATCTGATTTTCAATAGGGTTTATCCTTGGGAGAAGACAAATACTAAAGCCAAGTTTCATCAAAATCCAATAAAAATTGTTCTTTCTAGAGTGTTTACAAGCTAAAATGGAACGAGTTTTCAAGGACAAGGGCAATTACTGATACTAATTTTTTTTCGATTATTTCAATAGGGTTCATCCTTAGGTGATTACAAATACTCATGCCAAGTAACGTCAAAATATTTTTCGATTTCGCACCAAGTTTCATCGAAATCGGTCAAGAATTGTGCCATGGAGAGTGTTTACGAGACAAAAATCGAACGCGTTTAAAAGAACAAGGGCAATAATTCATATTAGATATTTTTAATTTTCAATAATCCCTTGCGTTATCAAACAATTTCAGTGAGTTTTGTCAACATTTGTCATGAATTGTGCCTTCTAGAGTGTTTATAAGCCAAAAAGTTAAACGCGTTTTCAAACACAAGGGCAATAACTGACACTAAATAGGGGTTCATCCTTGGGTAAAATCAAATACTCAAGCCAAGTTTTATCAAAATCCATTAAGAATTGTTCTTTCTAGAGTGTTTACAAGCTAAAACTGAACGCGTTTTCAAAAACAAGGGCAATAACTGGTACTAAATTTTTTTCGATTTGACTGTATTTCAATAGGATTCATCCTTAGGTGATTAAAAATACTCATGCCAAGTAACGTCAAAATCGGTCAATAACTGTGCTTTGTAGAGTGTTTAAAAGCCAAAAATTGAATGTGTTTTCAAGAACAAGGGCAATAACTGATATAAAGTTTTGTTTGATTTTACTGGTTTTCAATAGGCTTCATCCTTGGGTGATAACAAATACTGAAGCCATGTTTCATCAAAATCCATTTAGAATTGTTCTCTCAAGAGTGTTTACAAGCTAAAATTGAATGCGTTGTCAATAACAAGGGCAATAACTCACACTAATTGTTTTTTGATTTCGCTGATTTTCAATAGGGTTTATTAATGAGTTATAACATACTCTCACACCAAGTTTCATCAAAATCAGTCAAGAATTGCACATTGTAGAGTGTTTACCAGCAATTCAAGAACAAGGGCAAGAACTCATACTAAATTTTTACCGATTTTGCTAATTTTCAATAGGGTTCATCCTTGCGTGATCATAAACACTCATATAAAGTTTCATCAAAATCCGTTAAGAATTGCGCCCTCTAGTGTGTTTACGGGCAATTGTGGACAGACGGACGGACGGACATGGGTGACTACAATATACGTCAAGTCTCAAATGTCGTTGATCTTTTCTTTTGATCATCCAGTCTGTCAATTCGGTACATAAATCATGACGTAACCGGACGCTGTTGTTATTGTTCACATTCCTTCCATATTTTCCACAACAACAATGGTATTCTGGTATTCCATTTATTATTTCTAGCAAAAGGCAATAAAACGTTTAAATATCATTTTGTAAAAACATTATGAATTAATCTAAATAAGTTTTTACTCACTAATAATAAAATACAAGATAGCTTGCCAGGCAAGGTAATATACGCCCACTGGCAGCATTGATTTTGAATAAAAAATAAAATATACATATACTTCTTTTCAAAAACAGAGCAATAATTGATATTAAATATTTTAAGATTTATCTGATTTTTCATCCTTAGGTGATTCCACATACTCATGCCAAGTTCTGTTTAAATCAGTCAAAAATGTGACTTGCAGAGTGTTTATGAGCCAAAAAATCGAAATCATTTGAAAGAACAAGGGCAATCAAATATTGATATTTCTTGTTTTCAATAGTGTTTATCCTTGAGTGATAATTAACAATTTCAACAAATTTCGTCAAATTCTGTATATCATTGTGCCTTCTAGAGGTTTTACAAGCTAAAAATTTTGACGAGTTTTCCAAAAAAAGGCAATAACTAAAACTAAATATTTTTCAATAGGGTTCATCATTAGGTGATTACAAATACTCATGCCAAGTTACGTCAAAATTGCTCAAGAATTGTGACTTGTAGAGTGTTTACAAGGAAAAAAAATAGAACACATTTTATAAAGCAAGGGCAATAATTCGTATCAAATATATTTCGATATATTTGATTTTCAATAGGGTTCATCCTTTGGTGATATTAAAACAATTTCAGCAAGTTTTGTCAAAGTCGGTCAATAATTGTGCTTTGTAGAGTGTTTACAAGCCACAAATTGAATGCGTTTTCAAAAACAAGGGCAATAACTGATACTAAATATTTTCGATTTAACTGAATTTCAGTAGGGTTCATCCTTAGGTGATTAAAAATACTCATGCCAAGTAACGTCAACATCACTCAAGAATTGTGACTTGTGGAGTGTTTACAAGGCAAAAATCCAACACATTTTATAGAACAAGGGTAATAATTCGTATTAAATATATTTCGATATTTTCTATTTTCAAAAGGGTTCATCCTTGTGCTATATTAAACAATTTCAGCAAGTTGTCAAAATCGGTCAATAACTGTTCTATGTAGAGTGTTTACAAGCCAAAAATTGAACACGTTTTCAAAAACAAGGGCAATAACTGACACTAAATCTTTTTCGACACTAATTTTTTTTCGATTTAACTGGTTTTCAATAGGCTTCATCCTTGGGTGATAGCAATTACTCAAGACAAGTTTCACCGAAATCCATTAAGAATTGTTCTCTCAAGGGCGTTTACAAACTAAAATTGAACGCGTTTTCAAGAACAAGGGCAATAACTCATACTAAATGTTTTTCAATTTTGCTGATTTTTAATGGGGTTTATCCTTGAGTTATAACATACTCTTACACCAAGTTTCATCAAAATTGGTCAATAACTGTTCTTTGTAGAGTGTTTACAAGCCAAAAATTAAAGACGTTTTCAAAAACCAGGGCAATAACTGACACTTATTTTTTTTTCGATTTAACTGGTTTTCAATAGGCTTCATCCTTGGGTGATAGCAATTACTCAAGCCAAGTTTCATCAAAATCCATTAAGAATTGTTCTCTCAAGAGCCATTCAAAAACAAGGGCAAGAACTCATACTAAATTTGTTCCGATTTTGCTGATTTTCAATAGGGTTCATCCTTGCGTGATCATAAACACTCATATCAAGTTTCATCAAAATCCGTTAAGAATTGCGCCCTCTAGAGTGTTTACGAGCAATTGTGGACAGACAGACGGACGGACGGACCGACAGACGGACGGACGGATGGACGGACAGGGTGACGACAATATACGCCCCCCATTTCATGTGGGCGTATAAAAATCAATTTTTAGACGCCTTCATTCATATGACGTCCACATAGGTCTTTTGAACTTGAGAATACATGGATTTCATTAGAAACCCCAATTAATCAATTAGTAAGCACCAAGTTTCATCGAAATCGGTCAAGAATTGTGCCATGGAGAGTGTTTACGAGACAAAAATCGAACGCGTTTAAAAGAACAAGGGCAATAATTCATATTAGATATTTTTAGTTTTCAATAATCCCTTGCGTTATCAAACAATTTCAGTGAGAATACATGGATTATTCATTAGAAACCCCAATTAATCAATTAGTAAGCTTAGTGTGGCTCTAATTAATGAGGCAATCCATCTTTAAAATCAATTGAAAATTGAAGCTTGTATTGCATTCACAATAAAATTTTGACCCAATTTTACTAAATCACGGGCAATAACTCTACAACCGTTCGTCGAAAATTCCGCAAATTCAAACGTGACCGCCGACTTATCAATTCCAATGCTCACACCAAGTTTCATTCAAATCCATTGAAAATTGTAGCTTCTATTGTGTCTACAACAAATATAGAGGCAGGGGCAATAACTCAAAAACCGTTCATTGAAAAATTGTCAAGTCTGAACCGTCTTATCAATTCCATAGCTCACACCAAGTTTCATCAAAATACATTGAAAACTGTAGCTTCTATAGCACCCACATTCAAATTTCGACCTAATTGACTAAGTCAAGGGTAAAAACTAAAAAAGCGTTAATTTTGAACTTGATCGTCTTCTTATCAATTCCAATGCTGTATACAAAACATGTATGCTTCGAAATAACTTGAATATCTAAATCAATAGAAAATATCCTTGAATGTTGGTACATAGAACACAGCGGAGGTCTTTATGGATTACAACTACAATGAAATCTCATTATCTCAAGAACAAGGTAATATGAAATTCTTCTTCGATATGTCAGATGGTATCGCTTGGGTACAAATACCATGCCAAAATAAAAATCGTTCTTCTGAATGTAATTCTCCTGAGTTTTACGAAAAAAACGACGTTTAAAAGGCTTCATATTGCATATTTCTTGTTTTAATAATCGCCTTGTTTCAAACAAATCTCACAGTCCCATAAAGCAGGATTATTCATTAGAAACCCCAATTAATCAATTAGTAAGCTTAGTGTGGCTCTAATTAATGAGGCAATCCACCTTTAAAATCAATTGAAAATTGAAGCTTGTATTGCATTCACAATAAAATTTTGACCCAATTTTACTAAATCACGGGCAATAACTCTACAACCGTTCGTCGAAAATTCCGCAAATTCAAACGTGACCGCCGACTTATCAATTCCAATGCTCACACCAAGTTTCATTCAAATCCATTGAAAATTGTAGCTTCTATTGTGTCTACAACAAATATAGAGGCAGGGGCAATAACTCAAAAACCGTTCATTGAAAAATTGTCAAGTCTGAACCGTCTTATCAATTCCATAGCTCACACCAAGTTTCATCAAAATACATTGAAAACTGTAGCTTCTATAGCACCCACATTCAAATTTCGACCTAATTGACTAAGTCAAGGGTAAAAACTAAAAAAGCGTTAATTTTGAACTTGATCGTCTTCTTATCAATTCCAATGCTGTATACAAAACATGTATGCTTCGAAATAACTTGAATATCTAAATCAATAGAAAATATCCTTGAATGTTGGTACATAGAACACAGCGGAGGTCTTTATGGATTACAACTATTGTTACAATAAGTATCCTCTTATCGTTATCAAGCAGATCAAACTACATAATGAAATTAACTACTACTACTACTAGTCATGGATGGTATCCGCTTCGGGTAAAATAAAAAATAAAAATACGTCTTCTGAAGTAATTCTTCTTCTTAGTTGCTTCTGAATGGTGAAAAGCGACGTGCTCTTTGGCTTCATCTGTGTCATGTTCTGTTATTCTTCTTGTCAATTTATCGGGGACTAAGTTCCCAATGATCACCACACCAACATAAGAGCAGGGAGTTCTTCTGTTGTGCTTCTCATGTAATCATTCCGGACTTCTTTAATTCTAAATAATAGACTGTCTCACAGATTGTTGACATACCCTCCCCAGTATATGATTCTTCACAGTGTAATCCAGTTTATATGTTTTCATTATATCGACAAGTGGTTGCCTGATTTGCTCATGTGGATTAACAGATAATCGGCGGTGCCAGTTTCACCACAAGGACATAGCTTTAGTTCGTATCTGTGGTTTCGTACCTCATCCATCATTCTCAGACAGCCAACTGATCCACAGGTCTGCCGATTGGGTGGTGTAAAAGCACTTTAATACTAATTCTATCGTTTAATCGGAAGCGGAATGAATCGAAATCTATGAGAGTCGCCTCCCATGTCGATCTGTTGCCTTTAGTGACCATGCTCCATATTTCCGATAACTGTAGTCTAACCGGTCAATCTCCGATAGTCCTATTTTTGCAAGTACATCTGCAATTTCGTTCCCTTGTATGCCGACAAGACCGGATCCATGCCAACTCGATTGATTTGCCTTGACTATATACAAGGGAGCACGCTTGCCTGATTCCATCCACTAGCTAAGTTTGAAAATTAGATGAATCGTTAAGTATCGATGTCAGACTGCTTAGCAAGTCGCTTAGTACTACATAGTTGGTATCTGTTTGTGCTTCTTTTGGCATCCACATTGTAAATGACAGAACCCACGACGATTCCCAAGGGAATCTTACTTGAATAAACTATAATGGGGCTTCTGTAGTCGACAATGTTCTTGCATCCACAGATATTTTTGATAAAATTGAATATTTCAAGGTGAAAGCTAGGTCAGAGTTAGACCACCTACCTCTTGAACTAAAATTTAAACAGAAAGCATATGCACGCACCTTACAACAAACTAGTTTGGAATGAGACAAAAGCCGACCAATTCAAACTGAACACTGCAAACAATTTTTTTTTTACAATGACTTCCAAAAGAATCTTATGCTCAATGGTAACATTGAGTCGGCTTTGGACCATTTACAAACATTTATTATTGTACAGGCAAATGAAATGTTATTAAGATATAGACCAGAGTCCAAAAAAAAATTATAAAGGGATGCAACCACTTTGATGAACAATGTCAAATACCTAAGAAAGAGAAGTATTCTGCACTAAAATTAATTAGAGCCAATTAATTAGAGCCAAATTAAGCTTACTAATTGATTAATTGGGGTTTCTAATGAATAATTCATGTATTCTCAAGTTCAAAATACCTATGTGGACGTAGAAATGCATTTGATCTGCTTTGAAACGCTAAATTTAGACAAACTATGTTTGTTCACGCAGTGAGTTAAAACTTATTTAAATTAATTCATAATGTTTTTACAAAGTGATATTTAAACGTTTTATTGCTTTTTGCTAGAGATAATAAATGGAATACAGAAATGCCAATGATGTTGTGCATGCGTGCAAACTTGACAACCACAGCGTCCGGTTATGTACCGAATTAACAGACTGGGTGATCAAAAAAAGATCAATGACATTTGAGACTTGACGTATATACCTATGGTAGTACCCTACCGAGGGCTGATAAAAATAATTATAGGGTAATTTCTCTGCTTGGTAATTTAGGTAAAATTTACACTGCTATCTTTAACAACAGTTTTAAAGAATGGTCTGAGAGCACAGTATGAAAAGGTCCAAGCAGGGTACATGACTCTACAAAAATATCCATCACGCCCGAAAGAGACAATCTACAGTCTATTTGTGGATTTCTCTAAAGCATTTGATTCGGTTAATCGACAAAAGCTGATGGCAATACTTATCTCGAAAGGCTTACGAGGTAAAATGTATAACACATTAAGTTACATGTACAAAACAGTCTCATTCAGTGTTAAAGCTGAACTCCCGTTATAGGATAAATTAAATAATTAATAAAAAAAAATCTTATCCGCCATACTTGTTTCAAACTTAAAACAAGTATGGCGTCTGTCACTCCCATCATAACCTAAAATCTGGTCACGCTTTGCTTCACTCTGACTCGGTATGGACAACTGTGAACTTCGCTGCCGTGACATTATTTATACATTGTACGTGGCAGAAACTACTAGTATTTACAGCGGATCGACTTGGACAAAAAATCATATTCTTAACACTTTTAATCTCTCGCAGGTTTTGTACGTGGGCAGACTTCAAAAACCAGATAAACATATTTTAAAAGATCTAAGAAGCCATCGCCAGAGATACAATGAAATTACCGCCTGATCTGGGGGGGGGGGGCAGGGTGTCTGTGACATAACTGTCAAGTTGGACGCTTTTGACCTACAGCAGATAGTTTGGGCAGTCAATGGTAGCAACTATCCTTGGGTTGCCCTACTCTTTTACCGGATGGGCCCTGCCCTAAAAGAGTTTAACCCCAACAGAAGCTTTCCCGTATCAACTTTAGAAGTCCACAATTCATATCAACCATTACTTTATCAATTTCGGAACTTTGGCATAAAAATTAACACCAAAATGACTGCAAAAGACTTATATAATCAATTAATAAGCAACAAAAAATTCAAAAGCCGAGTACAAACGTATTATAACCACATCAACTTTAAAAACCTCTTCAGCAGTCTTTTGCAGTCAACATTACAACCCACACAGAAAGACTTCATGTATCTCTTAATACATGAGGCCCTTCCGACCAAACATTTTTTGAGGATCCGCAGCTCCACCGACTTTGACCTCAAATGCAACTATTGCAGAATCGGTGGAGAGACCCTCAAACATCTGTTTGTATACTGTACTACAGGCTACGGGACAGCTTCCGTTACTTTACCAAAAATACCCTGAATATGGGGGTGTCCATTGGAGAATTTACTCCACTCCACTCCAAAACATTGATAGCAGACTGTATCCATATTTCTATCATTATTTCCATATTATTTGGAGTAATAGGGTGAAACCCAAACCCATTGAAGTGATGATAGACAATTTGGTATACAGTCTGCTAGAAATAACTCCAGACTAATATACATGCTCATATACATGATCAATATATCAATACAGTACCGTGCAATATTATCATCTTTCATCTCATCTAAATCTTATTCATAAAATCTTATACATTTACATATCTTTATACATATTCATATTATATTTTTACATTCATAGTTTACTATATATATATATATATTTAGTCATATCATAGATCATTTATATCTATAAATCTTATATCTATTTACAAATCATATATCTATTTACAAATCATATATCTACTTACAAATCATATATGTGCCCTCCATGATATTTTTAATCAAATGATCTGAGTGTGGGTGGGTAAGTGGTATAAAATAGAAAAAAAAAAGAATTATGTCTCAACTGAATGTAAATATAAATAGCGAAAAAAATAATAGAAATTCTATACAGAAAAACCAAATCTACGCAAATATCCAAATTCAACCTGGAGGTATTTTCATCGTATCTAAAGACAAAAATATAACACTACATGTATAATAACAACAAAATCTAAGCACAAATAAAAAAAAAACTGATAAATCTGTGATTGTATAAAGCACTACCTACTTGACGTATGTTATGCTACTCTACTATATGGAAAAATTTGTCCCAAAACTTGTATTTCGCTCTCTTCAAACACATTATTGTTGTTGACATTTGCACTATATCATAAAGGGAGGCAACCATTATTAGTAGTTTTTGCCATGTATAATGTATACACGACAGCGAAGTTTGAAACAAGTATGGCGGATAAGATTTTTTTTTATTTATCATTTAATTTATTTTTATAACAGGAGTTCAGCTTTAAGTTAGGTAATTCTATCACACCATTCTTTCAATGTAACTCAAGGCTGTATAGTAAGAACTTTTATTTTGTTTTTACATTTACGATTTTGTACACATGTTGCAGAACACAGACAATATTAGTGGCATCTTTACGACATCTAACTTTTGTTGTATGCTGGCGACCTGTTCTTATTGGCAGATACCGTCGAAGAGACCCAAAAGGAAGATAAACGTCATCAAACAATTCTGTCAAAGGTTTGATCTGAGAGTTAACACAGAAAAGACAAAGGTCATTGCTTTTTTAAATGGTGTTGGATTGCGCAAGAACGAAAAATGGCATTTTGAAGGCAAACAAGTGTACACAATGATTAACTATAATTATTTAGGTCTAAGTTTCCCACCCAGAAATGTCTGGGTGACCTTGCAGCCAATGCTTGGCGCTTTCCCATTCAAGCCTTAATTTATAAAACTGGACATCCAGCGATTCATATTATGTTAAAAATTTTGATGCAATAATCAAACCAATAATAACATATATAGCGCAAGTGTGGGGCTTCCAGTTCAGACCGGAAATTGAAAGAGTGCACACTAGCTTTTGCAAATTCGCCTTAGGCATTCACAAATCCAGTACAAATTTAGGGACTTTAGGCAATGCGGCCGTCCAGCTTTAAGTGTACTATTAGTTTACTTTAAGTATTATATATGTCACTGTGTACTAAGTAAATATGCCTCTTTCAAGATATCCCACGCAAGTTTACAGCATGCTGAAGCAGCATGATTCCACAGGTCAAACTAACTGGGCAACTCAAATAACATTAATATTGTTCTCTTTAGGCTTTGGTTTTCTCTGGTACTGTGAAACCATAGGCTAGAGATCCAGAAGGATAATCGAAGCCTTGGAAGCTTCGACATCGAGTACTTGACATCATCCTCCCCAGCTGCATTGTCTTGAAATTAACAACCGAGCATCAATTATATACAACATACTACTATACTATATTTGAAAACAAATAAATCAGCACTGCAATTACACCTAACGGATAACCCACGCCACAGTTGCCTCAACAGCTACACAAAAATTCTAGCTACCCGTTGTGTTTGGTAAACAAAACTGAAAGAAAAATGCATAAAGCCATCAACATCAAAACCAAAAGATTTAAACCCAAACTACATTTTGACTCTGGACTATACATTCCTAAAGCATATGACATTTTAATAGGTTTTCTAGGTTTTGATTAGTTAGTGGCTTCATGCTTTTAATCTGTCTTTCTCTTAATTATCTTTGATATGTTTGTCTTACTTATGTCTATTAGCCTAACTCTTTTCATGGTTTCACCTATTTATCTTATTATTATTCATTGTTTTCATCGTAGTATATAATTGATGCTCAATTGTTAATTTTATATGAGCACATCGCTCTTAACAAGAAGAAAGAAGACAATTACAGAAGAAGAACGAAGAATCAAGATACAGAAGAAGAACGATGAGTAAAGATATAGAAGAAGCCATAGGAGCAGGTCGCTCCTTACTCAACGTCCGCGATATGGTTTTGATTACCGAAGCAGACACCATACCCACCAGTCAGTCAGTCAGTTAATTTCATAATGTAGTTTGATCTTCTTGATAGAGACAGATGTAGATGGGGAGAGTCAGAAGAACTAGGCACCAAAATGGGATTTTCGGCACCTCGCGAGTGTGGGTTTTTTTAAACGCATTTACACACCTCGAATCCACCAAACCGTTATATTTGGAAGGATGGATGCTTTTGTAGTTCAATCTTACCATCATTATCCCCTACACCATTCATGTCACGCCGTTGGTTGCCTAAGTTTGTTCTCAAGAATTTCAATCGCTCAGTCGCCATCTCAAATTGCGTGCTCACCACGATGATACACCACGCTCTTTTTCCGTGAAATGACAGGTACGTTTTTTCAGGCCATTCGTATGGATGGAACTTCAGAAGTTTCATTTCATATGGGCGTATAAAAAGGAATGCTAATAGAAAGCAAATTTAGTTACGTCAAGAATTGTGACTTGTAGAGTGTTGACAAGGCAAAAGGCAAACACATTATATAGAACAAGATTTTCAATAGGGGTTCATCCTTTGGTGATATTAAACAATTTCAGCAAGTTTTGTCAAATCAGTCAAGAAATGTGCTTTGAAGAGTGTTTACAAGCCAAAAATTTAGCACGTTTTTTAAACAAGGGCAATAACTGATACTAAATATGTTATGATTTAACTGAATTTCAATAGGGGGTTCATCCTTAGGTGATTACAAATCCTCAAGCCAAGTTTTGTCGCAATCGATCAAGACTGGTGACTTGTGGAGTGTTAACAAGGCAAAAATCGAATTACAGAACAAGGGCAATAATTCATATCAAATATATTTCAACATTGTTTATTATCCAAAGGGTTCATCCTTGGGTGAAATTAAACAATTTCAGCAAGTTTTGTCAAAATCGGTCAATAATTGTGCCTTGTAGAGTGTTTACAAGACAAAACGCGTTTTCAAAAACAAAGGCAATAACTACATGTAATAATATTTTTTTAAATATTTAATTGGTTTTCAATAGGCATTATCATTGGGTGATACTCAAGCCAAGTTTTATCAAAATCCATAAGAATTGTTCTTTCAAGAGTGTTTACAAGCTAAAATTGAACCTGTTTTCAAGAACAAGGGTAATAACTCATACTAAATGTTTTTCGATTTAGCTGATTTTCAATAGGGTTTATCCTTGAGTTATAACATACTCTCACACAGATAGTAGTCCCCCCCCCCTACCAAGTTTCATCAATCAGTCAAGAATTGCACATTGTAAAGTGTGTACGAGCCATTCAAGAAGATTGCTTGCCAGGCAAGGTAATATACGCCCACTGGCAGCATTGATTTTGAATAAAAAATAAAATATACATATACTTCTTTTCAAAAACAGAGCAATAATTGGTATTAAACATTTTAAGATTTACCTGATTTTCAATACGGTTTAGCCTTAGGTGAATCCACATACTCATGCCAAGTTCCGTTTAAATCAGTCAAGAAATGTGACTTGCAGAGTGTTTATGAGCCAAAAAATCAAAATCATTTGAAAGAACAAGTCAATCAAATATTATGTGATATGTCTTGTTTTCAATATGGTTCATCCTTGAGTGATAATTAACAATTTCAGCAAATTTTGTCAAATTCTGTAAATCATTGTGCTTTCTAGAGGGTTTACAAGCTAAAAATTTTGATGAGTTTTCCCAAAAAAGGCAATAACTAATACTAAATATTTTTCAATAGGGTTCATCATTAGGTGATTACAAATACTCATGCCAAGTTACGTCAAAATTGCTCAAGAATTGTGATTTGTAGAGTGTTTACAAGGAAAAAATCGAAACACATTATAAAGCAAGGGCAATAATTCGTATCAAGTATATTTTGATATTTTTTATTTTCAAAAGGGTTCATCGTTTGGTGATATTAAACAAGTTTTGTCAAAATCGGTCAATAATTATGTATAGTGTTTACAAGCCACAAATTGAATGCGTTTTCAAAAACAAGGGCAATAACTGATACTAAATATTTTTCGATTAAACTGAATTTCAATAGGGTTCATCCTTAGGTGATTATAAATACCCATGCCAAGTTACGTCAAAATCACTCAAGAAATGTGACTTGAAGAGTGTTTACAAGGCAAAAATCCAACACATTTTATAGAAGATAGCTTGCCAGGCAAGGTAATATACGCCCACTGGCAGCATTTATTTCAAATAAAAACTTTTCATTAAAGTAACAATAAGTGGAATGAAATATTCAACCTTCCACTATATATTTTTTTCTAGGGTCTCTATTTTCATTAAAAACTGTCAAGAATTGTACCTAATAACAACTCATTAAATATTTTTTGGTATTTTTATGATTTGCAATAGGGTTCACCCTTAATAATATTTTGATATTTTTAATTCTTAATAAGGCTCATCCTTGGTTGATATTAAACAAATTCGGCGAGTTTTATCAAAAATGAATGTTTAGAGTGTTCACAAGCCAAAATTTGAAGCGTTTTTGAAAACAGGAGCAATAACTGACACTAAATATTTTTTCGATTTATTTGATTTATAATAGGGTTCATCCTTGGGTAAAAACAAATACTCAAGCCAAGTTAAATCAAAATCCATTAAGAATTGTTCTTTCTTGAGTGTTTACAAGCTAAAATTGAACGCGTTTTCAAAAACAAGAGCAGTAACTCATAGTAAATTTTTTTTTCGATTTCGCTGATATTCAATAGGGTTCATCCTTGAGTTAAAACACACTCTCACACCAAGTTTCATCGAAATCGGTCAAGAATTGTGCCATGTAGAGTGTTTACGAGACAAAAATTGAACGCGTTTAAAAGAACAAGGGCAATAATTCATATTAGATATATTTTGATATTTTTAATTTTCAATAGGGCTCATCCCTTGCAATATCAAACAATTTTTTGTCAACATTGGTCAAGAATTGTACCTTCTAGAGTGTTTATTAGCCAAAAAGTTAAACGCGTTTTCAAACACAAGGGCAATAACTGACACTAAATATATTTCGATTTATTTGATTTTCAATAAGGTTCATCCTTGGGTAAAAACAGAAACTCAAGCCAAGTTTTATCAAAATCCATTAAGAATTGTTTTTTCTAGAGTGTTTACAAGCTAAAACTGAACACGTTTTCAAAAACAAGGGCAATTACTGATACTAATTATTTTTCGATTTAACTGAATTTCAATAGGGTTCATCCTTAGGTGATTACAAATACTTCAAAATCGCTCAAGAATTGTGACTTGTAGAGTGTTTTTACAAGGCAAAAATCCAACACATTTTATAGAACAAGGGCAATAAGTCGTATCAAATATATTTCGATATTTTCTATTTTCAAAAGGGTTCATCCTTGGGTGATATTAAACAATTTCATCAAGTTTTGTCAAAATCGGTCAATAACTGTGCTTTGTAGAGTGTTTTAAAGCCAAAAATTGAGGGCGTTTTCAAAGATAGCTTGCCAGGCAAGGTAATATACGCCCACTGGCAGCATTTATTTCAAATAAAAACTTTTCAGTAAGGTAACAATAAGTGGAATGAAATATTCAACCTTCCAACCTATTTTTTTCTAGGGTCTCTAGTTTCATTAAAAACTGTCAAGAATTGTACCTAATAACAACTCATTAAATATTTTTCGGTATTTTTATGATTTGCAATAGGGTTCACCCTTAATAATATTTTGATATTTTTAATGCTTAAAGAGGCCCAGGCTTGATTTTTAGGGGTCGTTTTGGGCCTTTGTTACATTTAAATAGTCCTCAGAAATACTCAAGCTCTAAGAAAATCGCAAAATACCTCAAACAAAAAATTTCACTTTTCATTTTTTTTCCGTGCTGTACGCGGCTGGTCTCCAGTCAGTCTGAAAATTGTGTGTCCTGTTGACAAAGTCTACAATTGAAAATGCGTTGTAGTCTATTTATATAGATGACCGCTATTGCACGACGGGAAGGATAACTCTTTTATTATCAAGACGAACCGTTTTCCAATATGGCGGGACGTTCGTAATTTCTTACGACATTATGATTTTTCAAACATGGGTAATTATGGATACACATGGATTTGAAGGCTCAAATATCAAAGGTAAGCTCTGTAGACTATTTCTGATTAGCTAACAAAAAGATTTCATGTGTTTGAGGCTGTAGGATGATTGTCCGAAACAAATAAAGCCTGGTCCCCTTTAATAAGGCTCATCCTTGGTTGATATTAAACAATTTCAGCGAGTTTTGTCAAAAAGGAATTTTTAGAGGGTTCACAAGCCAAAAGTTGAAAGCGTTTTTGAAAACAGGCGCAATAACTGACACTAAATATTTTTCGATTTATCTGATTTTCAATAGGGTTTATCCTTATGAGAAAACAAATACTAAAGCCAAGTTTCATCAAAATCCATTCAAAATTGTTCTTTCTAGAGTGTTTACGAGTTAACGCGTTTTCAAAAACAAGGTCAATAACTTGTACTAAATATTTTTCGATTTTCAATAGGGTTCATCCTTGGGAGACAACAAATAACACAGCCAAGTTACATCAAAATCCATTAAAAATTGTTTTTTCTAGAGTGTTTACAAGCTAAAATTGAACGCATTTTCAAGAACAAGGGCTATAACTGACACTAAATATTTCTATTTATTTGATTTATAATAGGGTTCATCCTTGGGTAAAAACAAATACTCAAGCCAAAGTTAATCAAAATCCATTAAGAATAGTTCTTTCTAGAATGTTTACAAGCTAAAATTGAATGCGTTTTCAAGAGCAAGGGCAGTAACTCATACTAAAAAATTTGTTCTCTTAAGGGGGTTGACAACCTTATCGTTCGAGGTGTATTTTAATAAAGAAACGTATTAAGTTTATATCCATTCTATTTGGCATTAAAAGAAACTCATCTAGTACAAATTTTAGCTCAATCGCTTCAGTAGTTCGTCTGATATCCGTCCGTGAAGATAATCTATTTATAGAACAAAACGGGGTATTCCTCTATGTAGACGTACAAATTACGTTGTCAGTTGACATTTGTGATTACAACGTAATCGGCTAAATAAACATTCTCTACGTTCGCCTGGTCAGTTATTGTAAATATCGGCACGCGAAGTAAGAGTTTTTGGGGAATCCAGAAGTCACGTGATGTCCCATAAATCATTACGTCACATGTAAACAAAGAAAATTTTATGATTGGTGGGTGGAAGGGTTTTGACATGTGCTAATCTAATCCATTGTTTTAGCACTCCAATTATGTTGATATCGGTGCATATCGATGCCTAAAAGGTGCTTAAAGATTTCTACAGCATGAAAGACAATTTTTTAACAACATGATCGTTAATTACGTAAGGTTTACATGTGTTTGCAAAATGTTGAAAAAAAATGCCATTTTTCCAAAAGCATATCTCGCTTACAATTTATCCGATTTTTACAAACTTTGGCTTCAGCTAAAGCTTACGATGTCCTCTATAACTTTACGTTGGCTTTTTTTATAAAATGAATAGTTTTTTAAAAATTCAATTTTTCGTAAAATTTTGATTTCTATCAATATCTTCAAAACTTTCAACCTTCTATATTAAATAGCCTAGTAGATATGCTAATTTTAAGGGAATAATTGACGTTTTTTTCGTCCATCTTTCATACCCTATTTCTTAAAGTTGAAATGTCATAAAGAAATAAATATTATTTTTGGATAGCTGAAAGTCCCCTCTTTCCATTGATATTTAAATATTTCAGATAGGTGGAAAAGAAGTTGAAATCGTCTATTTTTTGTACATAGGTTTAGGGTTGTCAACCCCCTTAGGTTTAGGGTTGTCAACCCCCTTAATCAATAATTTGTCAAGTAAAATATTTATATATGATTCCCATTTTGTTTTTAATATAAAGCTACATTCAAATTGTTGTCGAGGGGGAGTGGATCCGGGTATGAAATACCACACAAAGGGTTCAATAAAACAAAGTTTATTAACTGAACAAAAACCCTGAAAGTACAAAAATAGCAATTACAATCAGGTAACATATATACAATTGAAATAGAATAATAACTTACTCTAAACTAAAATACAGAATGAATAGTATAAATGCACTATCACCATAATCATATGAAATATATGAAAACATGTGCATATAAAGGAATAAACGAAACGCTTAACGTAAATACTAAATTAATAAAATAATAACTTACCCTGTAAAGGGGTTTTAAACTTTAATTAAACTGGCGTAGGTGAAGTACCTTACCAGGAGGGATCTGGAAATAGGATATTAAAAGGAATTGTAGTGTAATATATATATTGGTGAACAATAAAAGAATGTATGAAAGTAATTTATATAAGTATTATGTAATGTATACTGCATAAGAGACTATGAATTAAGCAAAAAGGATAGAAAAGCAAGATGGCTGACACCAGTTACTATGGTAAACAAAAGGCAATAACTATATAACTATTAATTAGACTATAACATACCTTATACAATGAAATCCAAATACACAGATTTTATTGAAACAATATAACACAAAATATCCAGTTACACTGCCAAAAATATATTGAAGGAGATTCACTATATAACACATCAAATACAAAATACCATCCTTTCAGTTGCAAACTAAGAGACTGAATGACAACCAGGGTTGTCAGGTCAAAGATACTAATTAGAGTTCAGATTAAAATTAGAAAATCTGAGGTGATGAAAGCTCAGAGACAGAGAAAGATATTTTCTGTTTTAACGCAGGCAAAAACTATAAGATTATTTAGGTATAATCCAAGTTCTCATCAATATAAATGTTCACACCAAATTTCATTAAAATCAGATAAAACCCAGTCTCTATTTCATTTACTAGCTAATTTTCATGTGTTTGGACTAAGTCAAGAGCATATTACTTCATTAAAAAATAGTACATATTGAACTTGTTCAAGATCCCATCAATTAAATTGATCACATCAAATTTCATTCAAATCAGATGACAACTGTATTGTCTATTGCAATCGCAAGCCAATTTTGCCGTGTTTTGACTAATTTAAGTGAAATAAACTCTTCAAAAAGAACTCTTCATGAAAACTGTTGTCTGCATTATCATGTGGGTGTATAAAAAGACTAATTGACAATCATGACATTTTCTGTGGTATGTGCAGCCTACAGACAATTATAATATAGTTCAAGGTTGCTTTGAAATAAATGACAATTTCACCTGTCAGGAATTTCCATCGAATAAGATAAGGGAATTAACTGTAGATCATCAGGACATTAAGGATCACAAATATTTCTACAGGTCTTTTGAAATTTGGTTAACATTTTTTTGCTTGAAAATTGATTTTAATATATGATTTAATGCAAAATAAAATTGTTAAATTTGGCAAAATTAATCACAAATTTTGTCTGATAAGGATGATAATAAAACTGTTCAATTCACTAGGTCAAAGTTTAAATTTAACCCTCAAAACATTTATCTATATTTTTCCAAAGATAGCTTGCCAGGCAAGGTAAAATACGCCCACTGGCAGCATTTTTTCGAATAACTTTCAGTAAGGTAACAATTAGTGGAATGAAATATTCAACCTTCCACCATATACTTTTTTTCTAGGGTCTCTAGTTTCATTAAAAACTGTCAAGAATTGTACCTAATAACAACTCATTAATTATTTTAGGTATTTTTATGACTTGCAATAGGGTTCACCCTTAATAATATTTTGATATTTTTAATACTTAATAGGGCTCATCCTTGGTTGATATTGAACAATTTCAGCAAGTTTTGTCAAAAATAAATGTTTAGAGTGTTCACAAGGCTAAAATTGAAAGCTTTTATGAAAACAAGGGCAATAACTGACACTAAATATTTTTTGATTTATCTGATTTTCAATAGGGTTCATCCTTGGGAGAAACGATATTAAAGCCAAGTATCAGCAAAATCCATTAAAAATTATTCTTTCTAGAGTGTTTACAGGCTAAAATTTAACGAAGAACAAGGGCAATAACTTGTACTAAATATTTTCGATTATCTGATTTTCAAAGGGTTCATCCTAGGGCGAAAACAAATACTAAAACCAAGTTTCATCAAAATCCATTCAAAATTGTTCTTTCTAGAGTGTTTACAAGCTAAAATTGAACACGTTTTCAAGAACAAGGGCAATAACTTGTACTAAATATTTTTCGATTTATCTGATTTTCAAAAGGGTTCATCCTTGGGTGAAAACAAATACTCAAACCAAGTTTCATCAAAATCCATGAAGAATTGTTCTTTCTAGAGTGTTTACAAGCTAAGATTGAACACGTTTTCAAGAACAAGGGCAATAAGTCATACTAAATATTTTTCGATTTCGATGATTTTTAATAGGATTCATCCTTGAGTCAAAAGACACTCTCCCAACAAGTTTAATCAAAATTGGTCAAGAATTGTGCCATGTAGAGTGTTTACAAGACAAAACTCAAACATGTTTTAAAGAACAAGGGAAATAATTCATATTAGATATATTTTGATATTTTTTTTCAATAGGGCTCATTTCTGGATGATTACAAAAAATTCAGCTAGTTTTGTCAACATTGATCATGAATTGTGCCTTCTAAAGTGTTTATAAGCCAAAAAGTTAAATGCGTTTTAAAAAACAAGGGCAATAACTGATATTAAATTTTTTTCGATTAAACTGGTTTTCAATAGGCTTCATCCTTGGGTGATAACAAATACTCAAGCCAAGTTTCATCAGAATCCATTAAGAATTGATCTTTCAAAAGTGTTCAGAAGCTAAAATTGAACGCGTTTTCAAGAACAAGGGTAATAACTCATAAAAAATCTTGCTGATTTTCAATAGGGTTTATTCTCGAGTTATAACATAATCTCTCTCCAAGTTTCATCCAAATCAGTCAAGAATTGAACATTGTAGAGTGTTTACGAGCCATTCAAGAACAAGGGCAAGAACTCATACTAAATTTTTTCTGATTTCGCTGATTTTCAATAGGGTTAATCTTTGTGTAATCATAAACACTCATACCAAGTTTCATCTAAATCCGTCAAGAATTGCACCTTGTAGAGTGTTTACGAGCAATTGTGGACGGACAGACAGACAGACATAGCTTAACATTACATTTTTTATCCATTCTAATTAATAGTATTTTTCTTTCTACTTTCTTCACAAATCTTGTTTATGCATATTATTTTCTGAATCAATTTATAGATGTGAATGTCTACATTATAATTCTGTTTGATTTTTTCTCTAAGTTGATTAGAAGTCCACAATAATCTGCATCAATATCTAAGATAGCTTGCCAGGCATACGCCCACTGGCAGCATTGATTTTGAATAAGAAATAAAATATACATATACTTCTTTTCTAGGGTGATAAATGTACAATATTACTAAGTTTCCTTAAGATAGCTTGCCAGGCAAAGTAATATACGCCCACTGGCAGCATTGATTTTGAATAAAAAATAAAATATACATATACTTCTTTTCAAAAACAGAGCAATAATTGATATTAAACATTTTAAGATTTATCTGATTTTCAATAGGTTTCATCCTTAGGTGATTCCACATACTCATGCCAAGTTCCATTTAAATCAGTGAAGAAATAGAGTGTTTATGAGCCAAAAAATCGAAATTGAAAGAACAAGGCAATCAAATATTATGTGATATGTCTTGTTTTCAATAGGGTTCATCCTTGAGTGATAATTAACAATTTCAGGAAATTTTGTCAAATTCTGTAAATCATTGTGCCTTCTAGAGGGTTTACAAGCTAAATATTTAGACGAGTTTTCCAAAAAAAGGCAATAACTAACACTAACTAACACTAATAATTATGTCAAAATTGCTCAAGAATTGTGACTTGTAGAGTGTTTACAAGGAAAAATTCGAACACATTTTATAAAGCAAGGGCAATAATTCATATCAAATATATTTGGATATATTTGATTTTCAATAGGGTTCATCCTTTAGTGATATTAAACAAGTTTTGTCAAAAGCCGTCAATAATTGTGCTCTGTAGAGTGTTTACAAGCCACAAATTAAATGCGCTTTCAAAAACAAGGGCAATATCTGATACTAAATATTTTTCGATTTAACTGAATTTCAATAGGGTTCATCCTTAGGTGATTACAAATACTCATGCCAAGTTACGTCAAAATCACTCAAGAATTGTGACTTGTAGAGTGTTTACAAGGCAAAAATCCAACACATTTTATAGAACAAGGGCAATAATTCGTATCAAATATATTTCGATATTTTCTATTTTCAAAAGGGTTCATCCTTGGGTGATATTAAACAATGTCAACAAGTTTTGTCAAAATCGGTCAATAACTGTGCTTTGTAGAGTGTTTTAAAGCCAAAAATTGAACGCGTTTTCAAAATCAAGGGCAATAACTGATATTAAATTTTTTCGATTTTACTGGTTTTCAATAGGCATTCATCCTTGGGTGATAACAAATACTCATGCCAAGTAACGTCAAAACCGCTCAAGAATTGTGACTTGTACAGTGTTTACAAGGCAAAAATCCAACACATTTTATAGAACAAGCAATTATTCATATTAAATATATTTCGATATTTTCTATTTTCAAAAGCGTTGATCCTTTGGCAATATTAAACAATTTCAGCAAGTTTTGTCAAAATCAGTTAATAACTGTTCTTTGAAGAGTGTTTACAAGCCAAAAATTGAACGTGTTTTCAAAAACAAGGGCAATAACTGGTTTTCAATAGGCTTCATCCTTGGGTGATAGCAAATACTCAAGCCAAGTTTCATCAAAATCCATTAAGAATTGTTCTCTCAATAGTATTTACAAGCTAAAATGACACGCATTTTCAAGAACAAGGACAATAACCCATACCCTAATGTTTTTCGATTTCGCTGATTTTCAATAGGGTTTATCCTTGAGTTAGAACATACTCTCACACCAAGATTCATCAAAATCAGTCAAAAATTGCACGTTGTAGAGTGTTTACGAGCCATTCAAGAACAAGGGCAAGAACTGATAATTAATTTTTTCCGATTTCGCTGATTTTCAATAGGGTTCATCCTTGAGTGATCATCAACTCTCATATCAAGTTTCATCTAAAGAATTGCACCTTGTAGAGTGTTTACGAGCAATTGTTGACAGATGGACGGACCGACGGACGGACATGGGTGACGACAATATACGCCCCCCATATCATGTGGGCGTATAAAAATCACCTATTTTCAATTATGCATATCTGGGAAAGTTAAATGTGGACAACTGAGAGTTCAAAATTTGATTTCAAGCACATTACAATGAAATCAAACTAGATGCTGTATGTGATATAATACTTTATAAACCTATGCCGGCAAATCTCTTTGATGTTGACGGGTAATTCTTATTGCGGAATGACCTCTCAAGAAGCTTAAAGTCGCGAGCAGCTTTGATAATGCATAGGGGAATTTGGGGTTAAGCTTGCTGAAGACAGGTTTTTATTCTGTTGTAAAAACCTTTAACCTCTAATAAAATTATTTTTTTTATTCTTTTTCATTTTCAGTGTTTATTTTTATTTTTATTGTAATTATGTCAAATAGAAAAAAGAAATGGAAAATTTGACGGTTTATAAGTTCGATAATGACCTCGGTCGCGTGTTTACTGGGATATTGTTGATGTTCTATTCTCTCCAGACATTCCGATATTCGAGGATGGAAAAGGATTAACATTTGGATCGACACAACAACAAGATGATCAGTTTATTGAATGACAACATGACGGAAACAGGAAGTAAACAAGTATATAATGCATGCGCATTCAGAATAAAAAGTTATAATACAAAACAGAGTTACGTCTCATTATATATAATCAACAATATAATAAGTTTATACCTCAACAGATATAGAAAAAAACCTTGAGCTCGAAGTCGAGCCAAATACCCTCAGGCTCCGCCTTTGGGTTTCTACACGGCTCGACTTCTCTCTCACGGTTTTTCTATATCCCAGTAAACACTTGACCTCAAGTCATTATCTTATACTTAAACTTCAAGAAAAAAACAAAAGATTGAAAAATTTCAGTTTGCCTCTTTTACTAAAAGAGCATGAGGTCGCAGAGCAAAAGGTATTAATGTACAAGGCAATTTTGTCTGCTCAAATAAAATATGATTAACAGGTGTTAAAAGAGGGGAATACAAGGATGATAAAGATAGCTTGCGCAAGCTAATATATGACCACTGGCAGCATTGAATTTGAATAATATATTGGACAATAACTCCAAAAACATTCATTGAATATTTTTTTCAATTTCATAGCTAGCATCAATTTTATCAAAATCCTTTGAAACCTGCAGCTTCTATGCACCCACAATAGCATTTTATTGTCAAAGGCAATAACTCAAAAACTGTTCATGGAAAATAGTCAAATTCAAACTTGACCACCATCTTATCTATTTCAATACTTATCTATTTCAATACTCATACCAAGTTTCATCAAAATCTATTAAAAATGGTAGCTTCTATTGCACCCACAAGAAACTTTTGACGCAATTTTACTAAATCAAGGGCAATAACTAAAAAAAAATTCATCAAAAAGTCACAAATTCGATCTTGACTACTGTCTTATCAATTCCAATGCTTATACCAAGTTTCATCAAAATCCTTTGAAAATTGAAGCTTCTTATTGCAACCACAATAGAATTTTGACACAATTTTAATAAGTCAAGGGCAATACCTCAAAACCGCTAATTGAAAAATTGTCAAATTCAAACTTGACTGAGATTCAAATGCTCACACCATTTTTCAAAATCCTTGAACCTCGTTTTATCAATTTCAGTACTCACACTAAGTTTCATAAAAATCCATACAGATTTGTGGTTCTACAGCATTCACAACATTTTTATGCGATTTTGGTAAGTCAAGAGCAATAACAAAAGAACGCGTTTTCAAGAACAAGGGCAATAACTCATACTAAATGTTTTTCGATTTCGTTGATTTTCAATAGGGTTTATCCTTGAGCTATAACATACTCTCACACCAAGTTTCATCAAAATCAGGCAAGAATTGCACATTGTAGAGTGTTTACGAGCCATTCAAGAACAAGGGCGAAAACTCATACTAAATTTTTTCCGATTTCGCTGATTTTAAACAGGGTTCATCCTTGAGTGATCATAAACACTCATATAAAGTTTCAATTAAATCCGTCAAGAATTGCACCTTGTAGAGTGTTTACAAGCAATTGTGGACGGACGGACGAAGCTTGTTGAATTCAAATGAATTATTATTTTAGTGCAATCACGCATCTTTCTAAAGTTTCATATTTAACCAATTTTAATTCTTCTTCATATTTTTCTGTTGAATTTTTCATTTACACAAAATTGTTAGGAAACAATATATTATAAAAATTGAATAAAAGAGAATAATAAAGAGTATACAAGATAGCTTGCCAGGCAAGGTAATATACGCCCACTGGCAGCATTTATTTCAAATAAAAACTTTTCAGTAAGGTTACAAAAGTGGAATGAAATATTCTACCTTCCACCATATATTTTTTTCTAGGGTCTCTAGTTTCATTAAAAACTGTCAAGAATTGTACCTAACTCAACTCATTAAATATTTTTCGGTATTTTTATGATTTGCAATAGGGTTCACCCTTAATAATATTTTGATATTTTTAATTCTTAATAAGGCTCATTCTTGGTTGATATTAAACAATTTCAGCGAGTTTTGTCAAAAATGAATGTTTAGAGTGTTCACAAGCCAAAAGTTGAAAGCGATTTTGAAAACAGGCCCAATAACTGACACTAAATATTTTTCGATTTATCTGATTTTCAATAGGGTTTATCCTTGTGAGAAAACAAATACTAAAGCCAAGCTTCATCAAAATCCATTCAAAATTGTTCTTTCTAGAGTGTTTACGAGTTAAATTGAACGCGTTTTCAAAAACAAGGGCAATAACTTGTACTAAATATTTTTCGATTTTCAATAGAGTTCATCCTTGGGAGACAACAAATACTCCAGCCAAGTTACATCAAAATCCATTAAAAATTGTTCTTTCTAGAGTGTTTACAAGCTAAAATTGAACGCGTTTTCAAGAACAAGGGCTATAACTGACACTAAATATATTTCTATTTATTTGATTTATAATAGAGTTCATCCTTGGGTAAAAACAAATACTCAAGCCAAAGTTAATCAAAATCCATTAAGAATAGTTCTTTCTAGAGTGTTTACAAGCTAAAATTGAATGCGTTTTCAAGAACAGGGGCAGTAACTCATACTAAAAAATTTTTCGATTTCGCTTTTCAATAGGGTTCATCCTTGAGTTATAACACACTCTCACACCAAGTTTCATCGAAATCCATCAAGAATTGTGCCATGTAGAGTGTTTACGAGACAAAAATCGAACGCGTTTAAAAGAACAAGGGCAATAATTCATATTAGATATATTTTGATAATTTTAATTTTCAATTAGGCTCATCCCTTGCGATATCCAACAATTTCAGTGAGTTTTGTCAACATTGGTCATGAATTGTACCTTCTAGAGTATTTATTAAAAAGTTAAACCTGTTTTCAAACACAAGGGTAATAACTGACACTAAATATATTTCGATTTATTTGATTTTCAATAAGGTTCATCCTTGGGTAAAAACAAATACTCAAGCCAAGTTATATCAAAATCCATTAAGAATTGTTCTTTCTAGAGTGCTTACAAGCTAAAATTGAACGCGTTTTCAAACACAAGGGCAATAACTGATACTAAATATTTTTCGATTTAACTGAATTTCAATAGGGTTCATCCTTAGGTGATTACAAATACTCATGCCAAGTTATGTCAAAATCGCTCAAGAATTGTGACTTGTAGAGTGTTTACAAGGCAAAAATCCAACACATTTTATAGAACAAACGCAATAATTCCTATTAAATATATTTCGATATGTGCTATTTTCAAAAGGGTTCATTCTTGGGTGATATTAAACAATTTCAGCAAGTTTCGTCAAAATCGGTCAATAACTGTGCTTTGTAGAGTGTTTACAAGCTAAAAACGGACGGACATGGGTGACTACAATATACGTCAAGTCTCAAATGTCGTTGATCTTTTCTGTTGATCATCCAGTCTGTCAATTCGGTACATAAATCATGACGTAACCGGACGCTGTTGTTATTGTTCACATTCCTTCCATATTTTCCACAACAACAATGGTATTCTGGTATTCCATTTATTATTTCTAGCAAAAGGCAATAAAACGTTTAAATATCATTTTGTAAAAACATTATGAATTAATCTAAATAAGTTTTTACTCACTAATAATAAAATACAAGATAGCTTGCCAGGCAAGGTAATATACGCCCACTGGCAGCATTGATTTTGAATAAAAAATAAAATATACATATACTTCTTTTCAAAAACAGAGCAATAATTGATATTAAATATTTTAAGATTTATCTGATTTTTCATCCTTAGGTGATTCCACATACTCATGCCAAGTTCTGTTTAAATCAGTCAAAAAATGTGACTTGCAGAGTGTTTATGAGCCAAAAAATCGAAATCATTTGAAAGAACAAGGGCAATCAAATATTGATATTTCTTGTTTTCAATAGTGTTTATCCTTGAGTGATAATTAACAATTTCAACAAATTTCGTCAAATTCTGTATATCATTGTGCCTTCTAGAGGTTTTACAAGCTAAAAATTTTGACGAGTTTTCCAAAAAAAGGCAATAACTAAAACTAAATATTTTTCAATAGGGTTCATCATTAGGTGATTACAAATACTCATGCCAAGTTACGTCAAAATTGCTCAAGAATTGTGACTTGTAGAGTGTTTACAAGGAAAAAAAATAGAACACATTTTATAAAGCAAGGGCAATAATTCGTATCAAATATATTTCGATATATTTGATTTTCAATAGGGTTCATCCTTTGGTGATATTAAAACAATTTCAGCAAGTTTTGTCAAAGTCGGTCAATAATTGTGCTTTGTAGAGTGTTTACAAGCCACAAATTGAATGCGTTTTCAAAAACAAGGGCAATAACTGATATTAATTTTTTTCGATTTGACTGGTTTTCAATAGGCTTCATCCTTGGGTGATAACAAATACTCAGGCCAAGTTTCATTAAAATCCATTAAAAATTGTTCTCTCAAGAATGTTTACAAGCTAAAATTGAACGCGTTTTCAAGAAGAAGGGCAATAACTCATACTAAATGTTTTTCGATTTCGCTGATTTTCGATAGGGTTTATCCTTGAGTTATAACATACTCTCACACCAAGTTTCATCAAAATCGGTCAAGAATTGCACGTTGTAGAGTGTTTACGAGCCATTCAAGAACAAGGGCACGAACTCATACTAATTTTTTTCAGATTTCGCTGATTTTCAATAGGGTTCATCCTTGCGTGATCATAAACACTCATATTAAGTTTCATCTAAATCCGTCAAGAATTACACCGTGTAGAGTGTTTACGAGCAATTGTGGACGGACGGACGGACGGACGGATGTGGGTGACGACAATATACGCCCCCCATTTCATGTGGGCGTATAAAAAATGAACACTTGAATTAAAAATTCACTTGATTACATACAGTGAACTGAATTAAAATCCCTTGATATATTTATATCACAACGTTAAACAAAAACACACCAAGAGCTTAAAATCCCAATTATAAGGTCAATTGTCAAGAGTAGCAGTTTAGGTTGATATGACATAATTGGACATCGAAGATCCATAAAGGAGCATAATTTTTTTTTTTACCTGTCTGGCAATGACGATATGATATTAACTTCTCTGAAGCCCAATATCTTTGATATGTCTTTGGTAGAGGTTGCAGTTAATGATGACACAGGACAGTCTAGAATGCTTTGCAAAATCCCAACCTTTTGGTAATAAACCATAAAATCAAGGCCCCTGTAATAAAAACGTGCCTAATCATATGGGTTGCTGCATACAATAAATTGTAGAAAATCTAAAATCCACCTCAGAAAATTAGAAGGGTGTGAGAAATGTGTTTTCATAAAGAAAATGGACCAGTTGACTAATGAATTTTTTTTGTATTATTTAACTAAAGTCCCTTGCTATTTTGATGCCACAGGATAATTGTTGCATAAAGAATTCAGAATCATAATTTCAAGTAAATAGTATTATTATTTGACATATTTTACAGATATAATCAATTATTCACTTGAGTAGTGACTCTACCAAACTAGTATGTTTCCTGTAAGGGGTACATCT
Source organism: Nipponacmea schrenckii (assembly GCA_030562195.1). NCBI lineage: Eukaryota > Metazoa > Mollusca > Gastropoda > Lottiidae > Nipponacmea > Nipponacmea schrenckii. The sequence goes on along the minus strand of CM060200.1, from coordinate 35,443,261 downwards.
AAATTATATACAAAATATTAAACACATGAGTATTAGTAATAGTTGTTCCACCCTCTTTTCTCCCGTTATTGAATTGACATAAATATATTGAAATCCCTTGCTTCCATAACCCGTAGGAAGAACAGCATATTATTTGTCTCTTGCTGAATATTGAATTGATGACTTCGGTTTCGGATAAAGTTGATAAGAGAAGCCAAATTCCTTTAAAAGATTGTTGCTTATCTTTCAGTATTCAGTCTGTTAAGTTATTTTTGGAACTGGCATTTCGAAGTTGTTATTTTTTAGTCTAGGCTACTTTCTCCTACGTGTGTTGATTCCATGATTACAAATGGTGGCTTAACTGAAGTTCCAAGCATATAAATGATCTCGAAAAGTGGCACCAATGTCTAAAATACGTATCTGACATTTCACAGTAAAAGAGCATGGTGTATCATCTTATAATTTCAGTTTGTTTCAAAGCAAATAGAGATGGAGACTGAGCAATTGCAATTCTTGTGAAAACATTTAGATGAACCACTGACATGACTTGAATGGTGTATGGAGATAATGATGGTATGATTTTAAATACGGTATGTTTAAGAAACCCACACCCATGAAGGTGCAGAAAATCCCTGTTTTTGGTGCAGAGTTTTTCTGATTGTCCCCTTCCCATATCTATCTAAATTTCAAATAACTTTCACCATGGTTAGACGATCGTTAGAAAAATTATTCATTGCTGTCAGGGTTCAAAGAGTATAATCAGAGGTCAAGGTAGTTCCACTCGTTTAACTAAATGTTTTGGGTGGAGTGGAAAGACATTATTAATTTATTATCTGTATCTTTACGCTATAGCAAGTGATTTGCACTGCCTTTAATAAAATATATATACTATATATATAATAAGAGATATCAAATTTAGTATCCATAATCAAAAGTTCCATGGATTCATGTTTAGATTAGACACAGAACAAGTTGGGTGATAATGAAATAATAAATTTGGTCTGATACCACTAAGATTAAGAGGAGTAGATCTAGACCTACCAACAATGAGACTGAGAGATATAGTTATACTGTTTTAAAAAAGTAAAAAATTTGTCCGATTTTTTAGACAGACAAGTGTTATTTCTTTTATTAATGTAATTCCAGACTTCCAATTTTTTTTTAACTGTTTGTCTTAATAACTCTATTGAGAGTTTATTGTCAAATTTACTATAAATGAGTTGTTTTATTTGAAGTAAAATCCAGTTTACCATTTTATGGTCTTCACTTTTTAAGTTGTCATCAAAAATGCCAAAAATTATGGATTTTTTTTTTGATATTCAGGTTAATGTTTACCAGGTCAATTAGCCATATTCTAAAGATATCCCAAATTGGAATGATTTGTTTACAATCAATAAAAAGATGCTCTAATGATTCTCTTTCTTTTTTGCAATAGGAGCATAAAGCACTATTTGTTAGTTTTATCTTTTTCAGGGATGTATTTGTATTTAAGATTCGATGTAAAATTTGAGCAGCATTTAAAAGGTAAGAAATATATTAGACCTACCAACAATGAGACTGAGAGATATAATTATACTGTATTAAAAAAGTAAAAAATTTGTCTGATTTTTTAGACAGACAAGTGTGATTTCTTTTATTAATTAACTCATCGACATTCCATGAGAGAACTGGACAACACAATCATTTTGATCGAATGTGTCGACCAGTTGACATGACGACAAAGTGACTAGATACTCACCAGCATAATCTGGTTCAAGTTAAACTAGTTCATCCTTTTTTTGTATGAGCACTTGTGTTATATATATGTAATATACCGGTATTTGTCTTTCTACTTGCATATTATGGATATCTCGGGTAAAATTGACTGTCTCTTTGACTTTGGTCGTGACCTGTCACTGGCACTGGGTTGGTACAGAGAAGGCCTACACTGGCTTCTTAACCTTTAAAGAAGGTCCAATCTCACTTTTATTGCTTCAACTGCTGGCAATGGTTTATTTTTTTGCAACCGTTATCTTGATCTGCTCGATGTGAATTTTCTCAGCGAATCTCTGATAATAACGCTTATGGAAGGCTCTTTCATCTTTTACTTTATAGTCGCTTTTTATACGCCCACATAGAAATGTGGACGTATATTGTTGTCGCCCCTGTCCGTCGGTCCGTCGGTCCGTCGGTCCGTCTGTCAACAATTGTTTGTGGACACTGTAGAGACTACAGTTTTTATTGGAATTTCTTGAAACTTGGTATACTTGTTTATAATCACTCAAGGAAGAACCCTATCGATTTTGGTATGATTCCGAAAAAAATTCCTGGAATTCTTGGACTTTGAATTTCAAATTGTTCTGTTTGTAAACAAAAGCTTGTGGACACTGTAGAGACTCCATTTCTTTATGAATCTTTTTGTAACTTGGTATATTTGTTTATTACCATCCAAGGAAGACCCCTATTGATTTTGATATGATTCTGAAAAAAATTCCTGGAATTCTGGAACTTGGAATTTCGAATGTACTGTTTCTCATCCGTCTGTCAACAATTGTTTGTGGACACTGTAGAGACTACAGTTTTTATTGGATCTTCTTGAAACTTGGTATACATGTTTATTACCATTCAACGAAGACCCCTATCGATTTTGGTATGTTTCCGAAAAAAATTCCTGGAATTCTTGAACTTTGAATTTCAAATTGTTCTGTTTGATAACAAAAGCTTGTGGACACTGTAGAGACTCCATTTTTTTATGAATTTTTTTGTAACTTGGTATATTTGTTTATAACCATCCAAGGAAGAACCCTATTGATTTTGATATGATTCTGAAAAAAATTCCGGGAATTCGGGGACTTGGAATTTCGAATTGTACTGTTTGTCATCCGTCTGTCAATAATTGTTTGTGGACACTGTGGAGACTACAGGTTTCATTGGATTTTCTTGAAACTTGGTATACATGTTTATTATCATTCAATGAAGACCCCTATTGATTTTGGTATGATTCCAAAAAAAATTCCTGGAATTCTTGGATTTGAATTTCAAATTGTTCTGTTTGTAAACAAAAGCTTGTGGACACTGTAGAGACTCCATTTCTTTATGAATCTTTTTGTAACTTGGTATATTTGTTTATTACCATCCAAGGAAGACCCCTATTGATTTTGATATGATTCTAAAAAAAATTCCTGGAATTCTGGAACTTGGAATTTCAAATTGTACTTTTTGGGTCATCCGTCTGTCAACAATTGTTTGTGGACACTTGGAGACTACAGTTTTTATTGGATTTTCTTGAAACTTGGTATATATGTTTATTATCATTCAATGAAGACCCCTATCGATTTTGGTTTTAATTCCAAAAAAAATTCCTGGAATTCTGGGACTTGGAATTCGAAGTTGTTCTGTCTGCCCTACAATTGCTTGTTGGCACTCTAGAGACTACAGTTTTTGATAGATCTCTTTGAAACTTTGTTTTTATATGCCCACATAGAAATATGGACGTATATTGTTGTCGCCCCTGTCTGGAATTCTGTGACTTGGAAAAATTCCTGGGATCTCTTTGAAACTTTGTATACAATATGTTTATTATCACTCAAGGAAAAACCAATATACATTTTGGTCTGATTACGAAAAGAATTCCTGGAATTCTGTGACTTAGAAAAATTCCTGGAATTCTGGGACTTGGAATTTAAAGTTTTCTGTGTGTCGTCAATTGCTTGTAGACAATGCAGGAAGTACAGTTTTTTATATACCCAAATGGAAATTCGGAAGTATAATGTTGTTGCCCCTGTCCATCCGTCTGTTCGTCTGTCAGCCCGTTTGTTTGTGGACACTGTAGAGACTACAGTTTTTATAGAATTTTCTCATACTTGTTCATTATCATCTAAGGCAGACCCCTATTGATTTTTGTTTGATTATGAAAGAAATTCCTTCAATTCTGGAACTTTGGATTTCAAAATTTGTTCTGTCTTTCAACCATTTCTTGTGGACACTGTACAAACTATATTCTATAAACTAAAAACTTCTTTAATACCAACCAAGGAAGAAGAAGATTTTGGTAGGATTCCAAAAAGAATTCCTGGAATTCTGGGAATTTCAAATTGTTCTGTTTGTCAACAAATGCTTTTTGATTTTTTTACTGAATGCAATACAATATAGTTAACTTCCAAGTTCCTTGTAAATCAGGAACCAGCTGTAATTGGACTTTTACTTTTACAATCAAAGCTATCAGTGGGCGTATGTTACCTTGCCTGGCAAGCTATCTTTACTAGAAGTAAAAGATCATCGAATTCCTGGGAAAAAGCCTGAGCAGTCTAATTTTAGCCATATCCAATCTTATATTCATAACAGTTTGTGAATCTTCTGTTGCAATCAATTTTACGTGCATTATACATTTTTTTAATGTTTTTGCTTAGCACGACCGCTTTGTTGATTGGCGGAACCGTCACATATGGCAATATTCCTACGCAAAAACTGAATAATATACTTATATTAGTGAGCCTTCGATTCCAAAACAGCAGGATATTTTTCTAGGAACTTTTGATATTTTACAGGGAATTTTATAATCTTTCGAATTATTTAAGTATTTTTTAGTCTCACGATAGCCGAATCCAGGCTACTACTTAAACTGCTATAAGAATCCAGCCTATGAGATAGAAAATTGGTTTTCAAGTTGTTACTTTGTCCTATTTCAATGTAATTCACATATTCATTATTTTTATTTTAAGATCACAAATAAAGAGAATATTTGCAGATATATAATTAGAAAAAGCTATTGATTTGTTGTTGATTTTTATTTGAGTGTTATACCAAACAGATTTCTGAAGTTGTTATATAGTTTTGATATCAGAAAGCTTTCTCTCGATAAATTTGTCGCCAAAGTTAAGTATTGAGGAACAACCAACAAGATGCAATAGTTTCGACTACAGAGCTTCAGTATTGAATAGTCTGTCAATCCAATTCATTAGTATATTAAAATTTATTATATTTATCATTTTGAGCCCCCCTTTTCATAATTTTGAACAATGATTGATCTTTTGATTCGGTCTGGCTAATAATCCCATATGAATTTAAAGAAAAGTTGGTTTACATTGCTTAAATAGTCTTTTGGTGGATCTGGCAGTGAAATCAATGATTTTTTAATTTAGGTAAAACTAGAGATTAAATAACAATAATCTTTCCAATGGTTGTCATTTTGCGCTTTTTCCATGATGTTAATACATTTTCCATGAAAATTAGTTTATTTCAGTAGTTTTGGAGAACATCATTTAGATTAGTTGTTGAGAATTATACAGCAAGCAGGTCAAATTGATCGAACCCAAATCCAATTTCCACTTTGCGTGGTGATAGACATCATTAGAGATTTTTTTTTTGGATCCTAGCCATAAAACCTTTGTTTTAAAGAGATTGGTCAGCATAGTTTGTTTTAATGATTCAGGAGAGCCATCCAGAATGAATGTAGTGTCGTCTGCATATTGAGTGAGAAAAACTTCATTATTTTTGGTAAATTAATTTTATATTCTTATTACCTTTGATCAAGATGGTTAAAATTTGTACACATAATATAAAGATAGCTTACCAGGCAAGGAAACATAAGCCCACTGGCAGCATTGAATTTGAAAAATACATTGAGCAATAACTCAAAAATCATAAAATCATTCACTGAATATTGAAGTCAAGGGCAAAAACTCAAAAAATGTCCATGGAAAATCGTCAAATTCTAACTTGACCACAATCTTATCTATTTTAATACTCATACCAAGTTTCATCAAATCTATTAAAAAAATTGTAGCATCTTTTTCACCCACAAAAATTTTTGATGCAATATTACTAAGGGCAATAACTAAACAATAATTCGTCAAAAAAAGTCTTCAAATTCAAACTTGACTAATGTCTCATCAATTCTGATGCTTACACCAAGTTCTATCAAAATCCTTTGAAAATTTAAGTTTCTTATTGCAACCACAATAGAATTTTGATGCAGTTTTTCAAGTCAAGGGCAAAAAATCAAAACCATTCATTGAAAAATTGTCAAATTCAAACTTGACTGAGGTCTAATCAATTCCAATGCTAACACCAAGTTTCATCAAAATCCTTTGAAAATTGTAGGTTTTATTGCATCAACAATAAATTTTTGATGTGATGTAATTAAGTCAAGGGCAATAACTCAAATCTTACATCTAAAAAGTTTCAAATTCGAACTTGACTGCCATCTTATCAATTCCAATGCTCACACCAAGTTTCATTAAAATCTTTCGAAAATTGTAGCTTCTATTGTGTCTAGAACAAATATAGGCAGATGCAATAACAAAATCTGTTAATCGAAAAATCGTCCAAATCGAACTTGACCATTGTCTTATCAATTCCAATGCTCATACCAGGTTTCATTAAAATCCATAGAAAATTGTATTTTCTATAGAGTCTACAACAAATGTTGACCGACCGACAAACAGTCGGACAGGGGCGACAACAATATATGTCCAAATATTCATGTGGGCGTATAAAAAGGTAAGGTGGCATCCCTGTTCAAGATTCATATCACTTGAAATTAAACTGTTTTGTAATATTCTTCATTTTATATTTTTTTGCAGAACTTGAACCCATTTTTTAATTGGATGAAAATTGAAGAAAGATAAAGATTGTTGGATAAAATCCCAGGAGATCAAATCAAACGCTTTTTCAAAATCATTTAGTAGAAGCATTCCTGGTTTGTTCTTTTCATTTACATAATGTAATATGTCCTATATTAATCTGATATATTCACCAATATTTCACCCTTTCAGGAATCCAGTTCGTTCCTTACTTATGATTTTATCGAGACATGGTTTTATTCTTTTGGCAATCCAGATGCAATTTTGTGTACAGTGTTTAGTAAAGTAAGTGGTCTCCAAGTTTTGAGGAGGTGTTTTGGTTTATTTTGTTTAGGAATTAAAGTAATTAGACCTAGTTTCTGTACATTAGAGATTTGATCTTTTTCATACCAGAAGTTTATTGCTCTGACAAAAAGTTTAAAGAAATCAGCTGGAAAACCTCAAGATACAGGTGAGCGATCATTTTTCATATTTTCAATTGCTCTCTTGGCCTCGGGGTATGGTATGTTTATTTGTTTATGAATAATAGTGTTATTATGTTGTTCAAGGTAGCTGATCAATTTATTATACTAGTTCTTAGGTTCCATGCTAGAGAAGTATTTCAAAGATTTTTCACCCTCTTCAATCCAAAAGGCTCTTGATCTTATTAGGTAGCCTTTTAAGTTTCTTATTTCGGTAATTTTCTTTTTCTAGGGGTTCTTGGTTCTGCAATTTTTCTAAACTGGTCAAATGTTTTTTTCGACTTCTTTCATAGATTTAATCAAGTTTTGTTTATTTTCATTTTGGTTTTTCTTTTTGAAAATGGAATAAGAAATGGTTTTGGATCTGATTTCCATTGTTAGCACATCCAGAAAGTCTGCATCTATTTAATTGAATTAACTCATTTTAAATCTTGTCTACTGCCTTTCTATTGTATATTGGAAGGAGATATTGCAATTTTATATCGTGTATTATTTAAACTAACTCATTGAAATTTTATCTTCCAGCAATGAAGTATTAAGTTTCCATACCTTTTTGTATCGGGGCTAGTTTCAAAGGTAAAATAAGAGGTGAGTGATCAGATCTATATTTGATATCAATTTTGACCTCATCAACTTTTTGTACGGTACCAGGTTCTCAGAAATTAAAAAATAGTTTAAGGGGATTTTTCTTTTGCAAGTGTATTTTCTTAGTTTTGAAAATTTGCAAGATATCCTTTAGATGATATGAATAGATGATTTGAAGAAATTTTTTGGATCAGAAATTGGCCAGCTTTTTTCATTATCTTTTAGACCCTGACAGTTTAGTGTCAAAATTTTCAAGTCAAATCAATTTTTTTCATGAGAATTTCACTAATTTTAGATCCATGTCTAATTATAATAAAAAGAAATAAAAGTCTTTTTCCTTATTTGTCATTGTTGTTTTTTTCTTATAGAAAATATTTGGAGGGTTTTGGACCGTGACATGTAACATAAAAAGCATGCTTAATATAGACAAGAACAAAGAAAAAATTGAATATATACAAGCTCAATGCCACTTTTAACAAAAAGTCACCTCTGTATTTTCCTCATTAAGTTGCTCAATGCCATAAAACAGTAAATTGTATTTTCTGCTCCTGAATTCTGTGTAACAAAATTTATCTTGAAGACCAGCATTTTGTACTTCGAGGGCAGTAATTCAAGATAATAGAGTATCAATATTATTGCTTTGGAATGCAAAAAAGTGTCTTATTTTGAATGGAAGTGTAATTTGTGTTACTGTCACAAGTCAGTTGTTGAAAATACTATAAATGTGGAATCTACAATCTTGAAAATGTTTACCTATAATCAATGAAAAACTTGATGATTATGATGATAAAGTAGTGACGGAGGATAAGGGTGTAAGGGTAAAATTGAAATTTTAAAAAACAGTGATGAAACAAATAATCGAAAGGCGATGAACAAACAGATAATAGTTCAAATATGGTAATAAAAAGTGACAAGTGTTTCATTCCTAGGGTTAGTGCAACTAATCACATTAATTTGAGTAGAGTAGATAATATTTATGGGGACCAGGAAGGTTTGTAAATACTTCTTACTTCTGAAAAATAGGCAAAAATTTAAAAAATTTAAAATGTCAAATAATGGATTTTAGAGGTCATCATATAGATGAAAATCAGTACCTGTATATTTAATTATCAGATGTAATATTTATTATTTTGAAAGAAAATAGTGTAGGCCTATTATTAAAGCTGAATAAAGATAACACAGGAAAATAAATGTGGAGCTTCAAGTCTTACTGTATTGCACCTTTATGGGCTTATGAAGACTTGCCCAGTTCTACTGCCATAAATAACATAAAAACATAAATAATTATATCCAAACAACTTAGTTATTATCCACAAAGATGCATTTGATTATGAAAATGACTTTGCCTTTGGTTTTCTAGATTTTAAGGGATTTTGTTACTTTATGACACCAGGTAGGCCTAAGTTTAGGCCTACTGATGAAAATCTAGGGCCTACTCATATTGTCTTATTCAATAATTGACCATACCATTCTTGAGAATATTATGTTCATGCTAAGATGTATTTCTTAAAAGAATGCAGATGTCTGTCATAAAATGCTTCAAGTTGGTTCTTCACAAAAAGAAAATCTATGAAGAACATCTAGACTCTATTACAAAATAGTAACGAAAAAATTATTTTATTGACTTACCTGAACCATGGCTTTATTCGTCTAATGCACCAACTAACAAATATCTCAAGACATTTACGTAGATTATTCAAAACAAACAATTGAAATGACACAATTACAAACTAATGTTCGGTAAGACAGCCAGTGATGAAATTATGAAATTAATTTTTTTGGCGGTACAAACAGTGTTTTAACTAGGCTATCAAACAACTTTATAGCCTATCTTACATAATAAAGCCTACCCTACAGAACGGTGTGAGGCATATTTTATAAGAATTTGTATTTTTTATCATTAGATGTGAACAATATATATCTTATTCGTTGAAATTTTTTAAAAGAATATTATCACTGTTGTGCATGAATTATTTACAACTCGCAATAGATCTAACGACGTAACGTCACGTGACTAAAATTTTACTTCATTTATTATCCATTATCAGGGCCTCAATGTTAGCCTATGTAATTTTAAACCGCGTGATGGGGCCCAGACCGTGACCTCCATTATAAACCAATGGGAAATTATACAGATTCCCAAGGTCGTTGGACTTAGTAATTTTTCTCGCAAGACACTGCCCAATCAGGTACGGCGGTGTCAGCGGGGCCGGTAAATGAGGCTGCCACTACCAGTGCGGCTTTGTAATGGTAGATCGAAGTGCCGTGCCAAGTTTGAGAGGAAAGCGATGCGGGTTTGGAGAGAAAAAGGGGAAGAAAAAAATCATGTTCCGATACCGGGAGTCGAACCCGGGCCGCCTGGGTGAAAGCCAGGAATCCTAACCGCTAGACCATATCGGAGCGCTGAGTAACGATCAATTGGTCACAGCCAGAAGCCTACCTGCCTTTCCGCGGTGCGAAATTCATGTTTTTTCACCGAATCTGAACATGAAAAAGTAAAAAGTGCAAAAGATATCTGTGCATCGACCGGGAATCGAACCCGGGTCACCCGCGTGGCAGGCGAGTATTCTACCACTAGACCACCGATGCGGACACCTTCGTAGGCTTTGGAACTAAAGAGAATCACGCGTTGATGTACAGATCTTGCAATTCGAGAAATTACCCAGATATGGATATTATTCCGTGTCTTGGGAGATATGAAATAACAAGCGAAAAAAAAAATTCCTAGGTTCTGGCGAGGCTCGAACTCGCGACCTTCTGCGTGTAAAGCAGACGTGATAACCGCTACACTACAGAACCTTGACAACAAAGATACAGCGATCTAAAGCCCGAATCGGACCCATTAGAAAGGAAAAAAGAAATTGTGGCAGACAAAAATGGTTCGGCTGGGGGTCGAACCCAGGACCTCTCGCGTGTGAGGCGAGCGTGATAACCACTACACTACCGAACCGTCGACAAGTGAAGAAAACAGTCTATATTTATTTTGCACGATAGTTCCCTTTAGTTAGATTGTCTTGTCCAGACACTTCCAGGCTGGGATAATTGATCTTAGCCCTAACCCTAGCCGTAGCTGTGACGCCGGTCAGACTTTTGCTTTTCAAAGCAGCCAAGGCAAGTCCTCGGTAGTATAGTGGTCAGTATCCCCGCCTGTCACGCGGGAGACCGGGGTTCAATTCCCCGCCGGGGAGGGTGCTTTTTTTTTGACTTAGGCGTTCATTGCCATCAATGAAAGTTGGAAAAGACCAATGAATACAGACACACCACTCAAATCAACAATGTGAGATACGGTGAACAGAAGGTAAAGTAAATGGTAGAGGGGGGGGGGGGTAGCCATATGCAGTCAAGATACAAGCAAGCGACGGACAATTCGAGCTCTCGTGTTGTTCCATATGATCTCGGAAGCGGAAAATAGAGAAAAATGTCGGGCCGGCCGCTTGCGTATTTGAGGCACCGGGGGGAATTGAACCCTCGACCTTCTGTTTACTAGACAGACGCTCTAACCCCTGAGCTACGGCGCCTTGATGAATGCTGCGTGAACGCTCGTCCGAAACAACGTTGTTCTTTACAGGACTAAAAGTTCGTTTCGGAACCGTCATTGCATTTATCAAAGATTTTCATCCACCTCCGACGGGACTCGAACCCGCAATCCCCGGCTATCTCTCACTGCTTTTTAGCTTAGGAGGCCGATGCCTTATCCATTGGGCCACGGAGGCTGTAATTACCAGCATTTCCAGTCATATTGCTTTCGTAGACAAGGCCTGTAAAGTGCATACCCAAAGGAAAAGGATTTACACTGCTCTCTTGACATGTCCTCGGTAGTATAGTGGTCAGTATCCCCGCCTGTCACGCGGGAGACCGGGGTTCAATTCCCCGCCGGGGAGGATAATTTTTTTTTTCTTCCTTTCCCTTTCTGTCCTTTTTTGCTGTGCAATTCGTTTCAAATGTATGGTATTCTTCCCCCTTTGTTGCACAGGTGACGACAGCGAACAGAGAATATAACACGTTTTATTGCATCGTACAAGGTTCTTGATTTCCCTTCTCGCAAGACACTGCCCAATCAGGTACGGCGGTGTCAGCGGGGCCGGTAAATGAGGCTGCCACTACCAGTGCGGCTTTGTAATGGTAGATCGAAGTGCCGTGCCAAGTTTGAGAGGAAAGCGATGCGGGTTTGGAGAGAAAAAGGGGAAGAAAAAAATCATGTTCCGATACCGGGAGTCGAACCCGGGCCGCCTGGGTGAAAGCCAGGAATCCTAACCGCTAGACCATATCGGAGCGCTGAGTAACGATCAATTGGTCACAGCCAGAAGCCTACCTGCCTTTCCGCGGTGCGAAATTCATGTTTTTTCACCGAATCTGAACATGAAAAAGTAAAAAGTGCAAAAGATATCTGTGCATCGACCGGGAATCGAACCCGGGTCACCCGCGTGGCAGGCGAGTATTCTACCACTAGACCACCGATGCGGACACCTTCGTAGGCTTTGGAACTAAAGAGAATCACGCGTTGATGTACAGATCTTGCAATTCGAGAAATTACCCAGATATGGATATTATTCCGTGTCTTGGGAGATATGAAATAACAAGCGAAAAAAAAAATTCCTAGGTTCTGGCGAGGCTCGAACTCGCGACCTTCTGCGTGTAAAGCAGACGTGATTTTTTTTTTTCTTGTAAATGTTTATTCAACATAATTACAAAACGTACAATATACCATACATAAAATAATATAGTATATAAATTGAAGTATCACAGATATTTAAAATAAAATCGAAAGTAATGATTAATATCACAGAATATGCATTAAAACTAGTAAAATATTATGTAATATGTATACTGTTGGTGGCAGATCCCCGACACAGACCCTCATGGCTCTACGACTCTCACGCCGGGGAGCCGAATCCCCGTGCGCTTAAGTACAAGTAATAACAGAACAATTTACGGGCCTCTGTCGGGGCTCTGCCATCAATAGTCTTTATAAAGTGTTAAACAAATACAATATAATTAATATAATTATGATTTATAGAATGACATGAATCTATTAGTGCTCTCTTTCTTTTTCCTTGTATAAAAGTTTTGAGTACAAAATGATGTAGTAATGTAAGGATTCGGGTTGAAAAGACTGAAATAGCAGACAGATATTTTAAAATTAAAGAATTGGAATCACGTAGGAAATTCTAGAAGCAAATTTAGGCTAGTGATTAAAAGATAATGTATAGAGCAATAAAATGGAATAAAATTGAAAAATTAAAAGGATGAAATTTAGATAAGAAATATCTTAAGAAAAATGATCTCTACTGAGCGAAAGCGAAAAATAATAGAGATCTTAAAAGATATTTCATAGAATTAAAAAATTAGTTATATAAAAATCCTATATATAACGTCATATATAGGATGACTGACACTCACGATCTGCTAAGCCAGTGTTTTCACAGTAAAGGAATGCATAACGGTTGTTATAACGGTAACTACTACAACAACATAACCGTTATGTTGTAGGTTATACTACTACACTGCGATAGAGAAGTGTGTATAATATAATGTATAAATTTAAAATTTTGAAACCATGATTATAATTAAAGAAATTAGCACAGTGTAGCAGTTACCAAGATTGATCAAATAACTGGGTTAATAAATTTAAAGGTAGTGTACCACTAAGTAAAATCTATATTTATAGAATTATCTAATTGTATGTTTATAAAACATGAAGGTAAAATAAATCTATTATAAAACTGGACTCTAGTAAAATATTCTCTTAAATAAATAAGGGCATCTGCTAAAATATTTTTATAAAGATTAATAATATTTACACTTGCATTTGGGTTATCAATATGAATATTTCTGTTAATATATATAGTTTGTCTACAACAGGAAAGAATGATATTTAAAAGCTCATTGGGTAAAAATTTATTAAAAGATTGAGTACCAAATAAAATTAAACATTTAAAATCTTGATGGTTAAAAGAAAAGGGTAAAACATCACGTAATACTTCTTTTAAAAGATTCATAAAAACTTGAAGCTCTATACAATCAACAAACATATGTACAGTTGTTTCAGGCTCTAAATTACAAATAGGACATAGATTATTTTCAACTTTCCCAATACGTTCTAATTTTATCATATTCCATATTATATTATGAGCTATTTTATAGTCAAGATTGATCATTTTTGGTGATTTATAAAATTTAAAAACATTTGACCATGTTATCTTCCAGTTAACATCCAGATATGGATATTATTCCGTGTCTTGGGAGATATGAAATAACAAGCGAAAAAAAAAATTCCTAGGTTCTGGCGAGGCTCGAACTCGCGACCTTCTGCGTGTAAAGCAGACGTGATTTTTTTTTTTCTTGTAAATGTTTATTCAACATAATTACAAAACGTACAATATACCATACATAAAATAATATAGTATATAAATTGAAGTATCACAGATATTTAAAATAAAATCGAAAGTAATGATTAATATCACAGAATATGCATTAAAACTAGTAAAATATTATGTAATATGTATACTGTTGGTGGCAGATCCCCGACACAGACCCTCATGGCTCTACGACTCTCACGCCGGGGAGCCGAATCCCCGTGCGCTTAAGTACAAGTAATAACAGAACAATTTACGGGCCTCTGTCGGGGCTCTGCCATCAATAGTCTTTATAAAGTGTTAAACAAATACAATATAATTAATATAATTATGATTTATAGAATGACATGAATCTATTAGTGCTCTCTTTCTTTTTCCTTGTATAAAAGTTTTGAGTACAAAATGATGTAGTAATGTAAGGATTCGGGTTGAAAAGACTGAAATAGCAGACAGATATTTTAAAATTAAAGAATTGGAATCACGTAGGAAATTCTAGAAGCAAATTTAGGCTAGTGATTAAAAGATAATGTATAGAGCAATAAAATGGAATAAAATTGAAAAATTAAAAGGATGAAATTTAGATAAGAAATATCTTAAGAAAAATGATCTCTACTGAGCGAAAGCAAAAAATTATAGAGATTTTAAAAAGATATTTCATAGAATTAAAAAATTAGTTATATAAAAATCCTATATATAACGTCATATATAGGATGACTGACACTCACGATCTGCTAAGCCAGTGTTTTCACAGTAAAGGAATGCATAACGGTTGTTATAACGGTAACTACTACAACAACATAACCGTTATGTTGTAGGTTATACTACTACACTGCGATAGAGAAGTGTGTATAATATAATGTATAAATTTAAAATTTTGAAACCATGATTATAATTAAAGAAATTAGCACAGTGTAGCAGTTACCAAGATTGATCAAATAACTGGGTTAATAAATTTAAAGGTAGTGTACCACTAAGTAAAATCTATATTTATAGAATTATCTAATTGTATGTTTATAAAACATGAAGGTAAAATAAATCTATTATAAAACTGGACTCTAGTAAAATATTCTCTTAAATAAATAAGGGCATCTGCTAAAATATTTTTATAAAGATTAATAATATTTACACTTGCATTTGGGTTATCAATATGAATATTTCTGTTAATATATATAGTTTGTCTACAACAGGAAAGAATGATATTTAAAAGCTCATTGGGTAAAAATTTATTAAAAGATTGAGTACCAAATAAAATTAAACTTTTAAAAATCTTGATGGTTAAAAGAAAAGGGTAAAACATCACGTAATACTTCTTTTAAAAGATTCATAAAAACTTGAAGCTCTATACAATCAACAAACATATGTACAGTTGTTTCAGGCTCTAAATTACAAATAGGACATAGATTATTTTCAACTTTCCCAATACGTTCTAATTTTATCATATTCCATATTATATTATGAGCTATTTTATAGTCAAGATTGATCATTTTTGGTGATTTATAAAATTTAAAAACATTTGACCATGTTATCTTCCAGTTAACATCCAAATTCTGTTCATTCCAAAATTTAGTGCCTGTTGGGGTTATATCTTTAGACTAAATTTAAAATTTTATAACAGAATTTAGATGTTAACTGGTCGGCAGGTACTCTATTATCTCTAATTATGAAGAAGTTTTCACCTGGATGTACAATAAATGATTGGCTGTTTATAATATTTAGCCAGGATTCTGGTACACTACCTTTAATGTGATTAAAAGTTTTGATTATCTTATCAGGATTAAAATCATCAAATTTTTCTTCTATCATATCTAAAATAGAATGTTCTCTTAAAAATCCTGGAATAACATAATACAAAAGGTCATAAAATGTTAAGATATTACACTCTTTGAAATAATAATGGTCTAAAATATTATTATTATGGGATAAAAAAGGGTTATTAAAAATAGGCTGACAAGCGATTTGATTAAGATTTGAGGGGTTGGGCCTAGTTTTATTGGTTAAAGCATCCCATGCTAGTAAAAGGTTCTTGTAAAATGAAGGTAAAATATATAATAATCTGGGGTTAAAATGGATGTAAAAAATATCTTTGTCTAGGCCAAAGGAGCCATAAAGAGATAAAAAATATGACATTGTGGACTTCCACAGGTTAAAATTATTAGAATTAAAATATTCCTTGATCCACTTTAAAATAAGGGCATATGACTTAAGTTCGATGTCAACTAGCCCCATTCCACCACTTGATTTGTGTTGAGTTAAAACATCAAATTTAATTAAAGGGGGTTTCCCATTCCACATAAAGTTAGATATTAATCGTTTTAGCTCAACACAAATCTCGTCTGGAATAGGGATAATTGACATCGTATAATAAAATTTTGACATAATAAGAGTATTTACAACTGTAACTTTTCCTAAAATAGTAAGATTTCTTCTTTTCCATAAATTTAAAATGATCTTAATCTTATCAAGTTTATTAACCCAGTTATTTTTTTAACATTCCTTTACATTATGACCAAAGTAAACACCCAGAACCAAAATCATGTCATGTACCGCGGTGAGGGGTAAAACTAAATTTATTGGTTTATTTTTCGCTGAGCCACATGGCATGATTTTGGATTTCTGAATGTTCACTTTGGCACCCGAAGCCTTACAATACTTATCTATTTCATTAAAAGCAATGTTTACCGAGGGGAGATCCGCCAGGGTAAGAGTTGTATCGTCAGCATGTTGATAGAGTAGGGAGATGGAATCTGAGTTTTTAATAGAAATACCTTTGGCTGGAGATTGTTTTAGTAGAATGTTTAGAGGTTCAGCACATACAACATAGAGTAATGCGGAGATTGGACAACCCTGACGGATCCCCCGTTTGATAGGGGAAGAAAGGTGACAAATGCCCGTTGATCTTTATTGTACTAGTTATATTATTGTATAAAATGTTTATCCATTTTTGAAAAGCGGGACCGAAGCCGAAGCATCTTAGACACTGTTGCATATATACATAGTCGACTCTGTCAAATGCCTTTTCTGCATCGATTTGACAGAGCCACATATCTTCATTTTCGCGTTCCACATAGTCTATTATATCTCTGATGTTAGCAACATTGTCTAAAATGCTTCTTCCTGGAACAGCACATGATTGTTCGGGAGATATAATAAAATCTAAAACAGCCTTAAGACGATGAGCCAAAATTCTAGATAAAAGTTTAAAATCTGAGTTTAAAAGAGAAATTGGTCTATAATTCTTTAGATTTCGCTTATCCCCCTTATTTTTATAGACTAAAACTAACATACCCTTTCTCATACTTCTGGTTAAAATATCATTATCATATATACAGTTTAAAACATCTAAAAAACAAGGCATTAAAATATCACTAAAAAACATATAAAATTCTGCAGTGAGTCCATCTAGGCCAGGGCTTTTATTTCTAGACATGGAGTTCAAAACATTCAAAATTTCTTGCAGAGTAATGCGGGAATCTAAAATGTCTCTATCAATAGATGGAATGGTAGAGTTTATGGTATTTCACACATTATTTATATAATTAAAATCAATATTATCTTTAGAATATAAAGTAGAATAAAAATGATTGCACTCCAATAAAATATCCTGAGTATTTTTTAAAATATTATTATCTTCGTTAATTATTTCTTTAATACAGTTATTGTTTTGTCTCTGCTTTTCAAGATTTAAAAAATATGAGGAGCATTTGTCACCTTCAATAGCATATTGAAATTTGCTTCTTAATATGGCCCCTTTACATTTTTCCATTTCTATATTTGGAAAAGCAGACGTGATAACCGCTACACTACAGAACCTTGACAACAAAGATACAGCGATCTAAAGCCCGAATCGGACCCATTAGAAAGGAAAAAAGAAATTGTGGCAGACAAAAATGGTTCGGCTGGGGGTCGAACCCAGGACCTCTCGCGTGTGAGGCGAGCGTGATAACCACTACACTACCGAACCGTCGACAAGTGAAGAAAACAGTCTATATTTATTTTGCACGATAGTTCCCTTAAGTTAGATTGTCTTGTCCAGACACTTCCAGGCTGGGATAATTGATCTTAGCCCTAACCCTAGCCGTAGCTGTGACGCCGGTCAGACTTTTGCTTTTCAAAGCAGCCAAGGCAAGTCCTCGGTAGTATAGTGGTCAGTATCCCCGCCTGTCACGCGGGAGACCGGGGTTCAATTCCCCGCCGGGGAGGGTGCTTTTTTTTTGACTTAGGCGTTCATTGCCATCAATGAAAGTTGGAAAAGACCAATGAATACAGACACACCACTCAAATCAACAATGTGAGATACGGTGAACAGAAGGTAAAGTAAATGGTAGAGGGGGGGGGGGTAGCCATATGCAGTCAAGATACAAGCAAGCGACGGACAATTCGAGCTCTCGTGTTGTTCCATATGATCTCGGAAGCGGAAAATAGAGAAAAATGTCGGGCCGGCCGCTTGCGTATTTGAGGCACCGGGGGGAATTGAACCCTCGACCTTCTGTTTACTAGACAGACGCTCTAACCCCTGAGCTACGGCGCCTTGATGAATGCTGCGTGAACGCTCGTCCGAAACAACGTTGTTCTTTACAGGACTAAAAGTTCGTTTCGGAACCGTCATTGCATTTATCAAAGATTTTCATCCACCTCCGACGGGACTCGAACCCGCAATCCCCGGCTATCTCTCACTGCTTTTTGGAAATGGATTTACACTGCTCTCTTGACATATCCTCGGTAGTATAGTGGTCAGTATCCCCGCCTGTCACGCGGGAGACCGGGGTTCAATTCCCCGCCGGGGAGGATAATTTTTTTTTTCTTCCTTTCCCTTTCTGTCCTTTTTTTGCTGTGCAATTCGTTTCAAATGTATGGTATTCTTCCCCCTTTGTTGCACAGGTGACCACAGCGAACAGAGAATATAACACGTTTTATTGCATCGTACAAGGTTCTTGATTTCCCTTCTCGCAAGACACTGCCCATTCAGGTACGGCGGTGTCAGCGGGGCCGGTAAATGAGGCTGCCACTACCAGTGCGGCTTTGTAATGGTAGATCGAAGTGCCGTGCCAAGTTTGAGAGGAAAGCGATGCGGGTTTGGAGAGAAAAAGGGGAAGAAAAAAATCATGTTCCGATACCGGGAGTCGAACCCGGGCCGCCTGGGTGAAAGCCAGGAATCCTTTTTTTTTTTTTTTTTTTATATATTTATTTACACAAAACATATCTACATAAAAAAGCATACATTTTCATGTTACTAAAAAACTATTTAGCATATTTAAACTATAATACAAAGGAGGCTCAATATGTACACTTATACAGATATAAAACCCTTTTTTTTTCTTTTTTTTTTGAAAGAGTTTTCCAAATAGGATATGTATTTACAATAGAATAAAAGTTATAAAATGGTATTACTCTACAGATTAAGAACAAGGCCTCCTTATTAACAAAAATATGTATATGCAAATTGGTTGATATCCATTGCATGAAGAAAACATCAATAGTTTATGTTTTGAATTACAGTGATTGAATAAAATTTTGGGTTTGAAATATTGGATATTAAAAATATTTGGGGTAAACTATCAAGATTTGGTGTTAAAAATAGTTGAAAAAGAATTTTTAAAGGAAATATCTAGTAAATTTTGAAAATTTAGGCTTCTGGAGAAAAAAATTAGTTTGCAATGGGAAGTTAAAGCAGGGAATGTTTGTCAATAGACTCAAAGGTCATGAACCAGTTAATTTGTAGGTCACTAGGTAAGCCAATCAGGATTTAGATAGACGAAGCTTTTCATTGGTGGGTGTGAAGGAAGTATGGATTGTAGTATGCAAAATAGATGAGGGTTAGCTAAGGTCATTAAATTTGGGCCCAAAATCGGATTCCATGTAAACAATGGTATTAATCATATAAGGTAAAGTTACTATGAGTATTTAAAATTTACTATATTTCCTAATTATCAGATTATTAGGGTGGCAAACTATGTGATGTTGAGGGTGGGTTTTAAATTGATAACATCTATATATGGAGGATAAGCAAGGAGAGCTTTAAATGAAGAGTCACTATACAAATGGTATAAATATTTTAAATGTGTATTTAACAGTTTTAATAACAGTGATTTGGCATCTATGAGACGCATCTATGAGACGGTTTGTTTTAATAAATAAGTTTCTACGTTTAACAATGGCAAGTCTAACAAAGGATAAAAAAAGGGTTTTAAGGGAATATTGTTGACTTTCTTGCATGGAGAAAGTTTATAGGCTAAAATAATGTAGGAGTGAAATTCTGATTGTGTGAAGCCATTCGGGAAGAAATTAATTAGTATATTACGAACAGTTTCAAGAAGTTCTTAAATTTTGGGGACATTGACAAAAAATATGTTGCATATCTTCTACACTATTTGATTTACACATATTACATATTGGGCTATCAATCAAATCATATTTGCATAATTTTTCTTTGGGGTAAAAATTACATTATGAGCAATCTTAAAATCATTAACTATACAATCACTGCTTTTAAAGGATGAAGAGATATTAGGCCATACAGAATCAAAATGAATATGGGGGAAGATCTGGTTCCAAAATACAATAGATGTGGGTGGTTCTGCTTTTTGGGATCTTAAATAATTATAAAATATTTTCGAGGAGCAGTTAAGGACGTTGACCCTAGTGTAATCGTCGTTCAATAGCTCAAGGTGTGGTATGTTGTCATAGGCATGGCTTGTGGTGTTAATGCATTGTGCCCAATCTTGCGGAATCGAAATTTTTATGATGTCGTAATGTCTTTCGATGACATCAGGGTCAAAATCTATATCTGCACCTTCAAGCATATCTATAATGTGGTGTAGGGGGAGAAAACCTGGTATAACTTCATAAATAATGTCTGAGATTTTGGTGATATTACACTCAATAAAGGGTTTAAAACTTAAAATTCGACCATTATATCAAAATAAAGGGATTATAAAAAATAGGCTGATGGACAATTGAATCAATATTGGTGGGTTTTGTATTTCTTGTTGAGTTTATGTTGTCCCAAGCTAATAATAAGCTTTGATAAAAATTAGGAAAATGATTCATGCCCTGTTTCAGGATTTTCATGGAGAAGACTTCAATACTTAAGGAACAATTAAAATAAGTAGAGAGATAGAATATCAAAATGTATTTCCATATGCATATATTATCAGACTCAAGAAATCTTTTTAGCCAAAAAAGTCTAAAGGACTTTTTGTCTTAATAAAATGTTGGAAATATTAAGACCACCATTTTTACAATCATTAATGAGCGAAGAAGATTTAATTAAGGGTGGTTTTTCATGCCACAAAAACTTACTTATGGCAGAATTGATTTCTGCGACAGCAGACTGCGGAATATCAAAAACTCTCAATACGTACCACAATTTGGATGTGCACAATGTGTTTATAACAATGGACTTGCCTATAATGCTTAATTTCCTTTGGGTCCACATATTGAGAATGTTTTTGATATTTTGCACTCTGTTATCCCAGTTACGTTTATTACATAATACAATATTAGGTCCTAAATAAACACCAAGAATTTCTATGCGGGTAAAGAGACAATCTTAACATTTAAATTTGAAGGTATATGAGTTATATTTGCCTAAGGGAAGTAGTTCAGACTTTTCAGGATTGAAAAGGGCACCGGATGCTGTGCAATAAATTTCTAATTCTTTAAATATAGCTTCAACAGATTGTAAATTAGATAGCGTCAGGGTGCAATCATCAGCATGTTGGTATAGCAAGGAGGGATTGGGGCTATGGGGGATAAAAAATGCCTTTAATAATATTGGATGAGCTTATAATGTCATGAATAGGTTGAGCTGTGAGGGCATATAGCATTGCGCTGATAGGGCATCCTTGTCTGGTTCCTCTTAATACATTAAAATACATGGATAGATGACCATTCACCTTAACACAACTTTTAATATTACAATATAAAATTTTTATGAACTGAATAAAATGGGGCCCAAAAATTTAAAAAACACTTTAAAATTTCAAAAAGATAATCAAAACGTAATCTATCGTACGCTTTTAAGGCATCTAAACGTAAAATGTAGGCTGTATTTTGTGTATAATGGGTAAAATAAATAATATCTCTAATAGAGTTAATGTTGTTAGCTATGTCTCTAGATGGGATGCCAGTTTGGGTTTCTGAAACAATATTTGAGATAACAGTTTTTAGTCTAAGAGCTAGGGTACGGGATAAAATTTTATAGTCAACATTAAGGAGTGTTATCGGTCTATAGTTCTTGAGGTTGCGTTTATCGCCTTTGTTTTTGTAGAAAATATTAATAATACCACATTTCATAGAATTGCTCAAAGAGCTATGGTTAAAGATATTGTGGATGATTTGAATATAGATAGGTCCTATCACATCCCAGAAGTGCAAAATAAAACTCTACCGTTAATCCATCTGATCCTGGTGATTTCCCTCTTTTCATGCCATTTAGAGCTCTTTGTGCCTCCTGTGATGTGATAGGGCCCTCACACTTAAATCTGTCTGAATCATTCAGGCGTGCACGGATCATGTCACACACCGTCCTTTGTTTATTCGCCAAATCTTCTGTTTCTGGTTCATTTGTGTACAGATCTTTGTAATAATCCGTACAGGTCTGAATGATATCAGGCGGATTGGTTATAGGGACGTCATACTGGTTTAAAACGTTATCGATAAGATGGCTCTCCTGTAAACTTTTTTTCTAGACCTAGAAAGTAGGCTGTGCATCTGTCTGACTCAAGGGCGTCCTGTGATTTCGATCTTAAGATAGCTCCTTGGCATTTGATTCTTTCATATTCTGCCAGCCTGCTTTCCAGGTCTAGAATTAGATTTGCATCATAAATTAAGTTTTTACTTGCCTTTTGTTGCTCATGCATGAGTTGGTTGCAAATGTTCCAGAAGTCCTTTTTCTCCTTTTGGGCTTTTTGTTTAGCATATTTGATAGTGTCTCGTTTGATCGTATACTTTAAGCTGTCCCACCAGAGAAGAGGGAGCTTCTGGAACATTTCCTCACCAGCCTTGTTTGAAATAAGATCTTTTATTAGTGAGGTATAAATAACATCTTTCAAAAGTTCAGAAATTTAAAAAACCAGAGTCCAGGTCCTCTTTCATATGAGTTAAAGGATAGAATACATATCATGAAATTGTGATCAGATAGGAGAGGTGATGTTGGTTGGATAAAGGAATATTTACAGTTATTGGCTAGTGAGTTGCTGAGAAGTATATAATCAATTCTACTAGATTTGGGAGAGCCATCACGAAGTTGAGTTCTAGTAAATTGCTGTTTCGTTGGGTTAATATATCGAAAGGGGAAACGATCAAATGATTATCAGTTAAAAACTTATTGAAATAGTTTGAGCTTACATTAATGGTATGCATATTAAGTCCTCTATCAACAGTTTTTTTCTAATATCTCATTAAAATCACCACCAATTATAATATCTCTAGAATCATTTACAAAATTATCTGAAATAAACTTTAAAAATACTATACGTTCTCTATATATATTAGGAGCATAAATTGATAGAATATCTATACTTTTATTTTGGAGGTTAATAGTGGCTTTAGCAATTCGTCCATTTTCGTTTGTGTTTTGGCTGGTAATAATATTGCTGTATTTCTGGTTTGTCAAAATGGCAAAAACCTTTTCTGCCATCTGGAGAATTGCTAAAGACAATAGTGCCTTTCCAGCTGGTTTTACAAAATTCGACGGGGTTTTAATGTCCCAGAACGTCTCTTGTAGGAGAATAATATCAAATTTAAAAAAAAACAAACAGTCCAAATAGATGAGTTATGTTATCATGATTTTTAAGGCCATTAGCATTAAATGATACCACTTTCATGCTTCAGGGGAGGGGGTGTTTGATAAACTTTTCTGTGCCTTTCGAGATTAAACGAGGGGGTTCGCCGCCTTTGGATTTTCTTGCTGCATTTAAATTTGGTTTGATTGGATCAGTTTTGAATCTGTTTCTGGTGGTTAGGAATGAGAGAGGGTCAGCAAGTTCTCTACGTAGCATTTCACGTTTCGACACAATATGGTCTATATTTTCTAGAGTTTTCATGGAGCTGTTAATTTTACTATTCATGTTTGGGCTGCGGGAAGCAGCTTTGGGTGGTAGAGGGTATTTTTTAAAGAGTTTTCTTTGGGGTGATTTTTTTTTGGGGATGAGGTATTACTATCACAGCTTTTGGAGTGGGTTTCGATGATCTCTTTGGGGGCCTTGGGGGAATCAGCGTTGCTATTTATGGATTTGTTTTGGATGTCACACTCTATTTCTTCTGTTTGATCGATGGTTTTTTCCTTTTTTATTTTCATTTTTCGGGGGAGTGATAGTTTCAGTTTGTGTTCTTTTGATAGGTTTGGATCTATCTATTGGGGTTTCGTTTAGTATAGGTTGGGGGGGGATTGTCGTCGATAAGCATGTTAATTGTATTTGGTTCACTTGGGAGAGGGGTTGTCTCTTTAACTTGTTGATTGGGATCCAGATCTAGTTCACTAGTTGATTTGAGTTCATTCCTATTGTCATTTCTACTGTCATTACATTTGCACACATGAGTATATTCACCACAATTGACGCACACGCTCTCTTCACAGAATTTTTTTAAATGTCCCTTTTGACCGCATCTTTTGCACTTTGAGTCCGGGCAATTCTTAATCTCGTGGTCAGGATTGAGGCATCCGAAACACACTTTGGTCTGGTTATTATGTTTCACAATAAAGGATTTACCGTCTAGCATGGTGGCGTAGGGGAGGCTGTTCACGTTAGGGGGGAATTCACATTTTATATATCTTGTTCCGTCAGGGATTTCTCTGTCTTCATATTTTATTTTCCTATGCCTTATTTCGCCTAGTGGTCTCACGTTCCACCCTTCAAGTTTTTCAAGAATTTCATGGTCTGAGATATAGATTGGGATGTGCATGAAGGAGACAATCGTGTACTTGAATCCTACTGGAGTAAATTTGAGTTCTTGGTTGTTGACGATTATTGGGGTTTCATTTAAGCATCGTTTAAACTGTCCGCACAATCAAATGTTAATTCTAAATTACCTTGTAATGGACAAGCATATATAATGCTGTTTTCTCCAGCAATTTCCTCCACTTCTTTAATGACATCGATTATCCTAGTATCACTGTATAAATCAACATTTATCGTTCTGTTCTTCAGATCTTGTTTCATATCCATTGATTTAGCCATTATTCTTTGTTGTTAATATCACTACGTGAGGAGAAATTTTAATGTTAATCATGTTCACGGTTGAGAAAATCCTAGAGACGAAGTAAACACGACTTTCTAGCTTGGCTAATCAACCGGAAGTCCAACGCGGGGATACTGACCACTATACTACCGAGGACATGTAAAGAGAGCAGTGTAAATCCTTTTCCTTGGGTATGCACTTTACAGGCCTTGTCTACGAAAGCAATTTGACTGGAAATGCTGGCAATTACAGCCTCCGTGGCCCAATGGATAAGGCATCGGCCTCCTAAGCTAAAAAAACAGTGAGAGATAGCCGGGGATTGCGGGTTCGAGTCCCGTCGGAGGTGGATGAAAATCTTTGATAAATGCAATGACGGTTCCGAAACGAACTTTTAGTCCTGTAATGAACAACGTTGTTTCGGACGAGCGTTCACGCAGCATTCATCAAGGCGCCGTAGCTCAGGGGTTAGAGCGTCTGTCTAGTAAACAGAAGGTCGAGGGTTCAATTCCCCCCGGTGCCTCAAATACGCAAGCGGCCGGCCCGACATTTTTCTCTATTTTCCGCTTCCGAGATCATATGGAACGACACGAGAGCTCGAATTGTCCGTCGCTTGCTTGTATCTTGACTGCATATGGCTACCCCCCCCCTACCAGGGCGTCCATTTACTTTACCTTCTGTTCACCGTATCTCACATTGTTGATTTGAGTGGTGTGTCTGTATTCATTGGTCTTTTCCAACTTTCATTGATGGCAATGAACGCCTAAGTAAAAAAAAAAGCACCCTCCCCGCCCGGGAATTGAACACCGGTCTCCCGCGTGACAGGCGGGGATACTGACCACTATACTACCGAGGACTTGCCTTGGCTGCTTTGAAAAGCAAAAGTCTGACCGGCGTCACAGCTACGGCTAGGGTTAGGGCTAAGATCAATTATCCCAGCCTGGAAGTGTCTGGACAAGACAACCTAACTTAAGGGAACTATCGTGCAAACTAAATATAGACTGTTTTCTTCACTTGTCGACGGTTCGGTAGTGTAGTGGTTATCACGCTCGCCTCACACGCGAGAGGTCCTGGGTTCGACCCCCAGCCGAAAACCCTTTTTGTCTGCCACAATTTCTTTTTTCCTTTCTAATGGGTCCGATTCGGGCTTTAGATCGCTGTAAATTTGTTGTCAAGGTTCTGTAGTGTAGCGGTTATCACGTCTGCTTTACACGCAGAAGGTCGCGAGTTCGAGCCTCGCCAGAACCTAGGAATTTTTTTTTCGCTTGTTATTTCATATCTCCCAAGACACGGAATAATATCCATATCTGGGTAATTTCTCGAATTGCAAGATCTGTACATCATCGCGTGATTCTCTTTAGTTCCAAAGCCTACGAAGGTGTCCGCATCGGTGGTCTAGTGGTAAATACTCGCCTGCCACGCGGGTGACCCGGGTTCGATTCCCCGGGCGATGCACAGATATCTTTTTTTTACTTTTTCATGTTCAGATTCGGTGAAAAAAAAATGAATTTCGCACCGCGGAAAGGCAGGTAGGCTTCTGGCTGTGACCAATTGATCGTTACTCAGCGCTCCGATATGGTCTAGCGGTTAGGATTCCTGGCTTTCACCCAGGCGGCCCGGGTTCGACTCCCGGTATCGGAACATGATTTTTTTCTTCCCCCTTTTCCCCTCCAAACCCCCCATCGCTTTCCTCTCAAACTTGGCACGGCACTTCGATCTACCATTACAAAGCCGCACTGGTAGTGGCAGCCTCATTTACCGGCCCCGCTGACACCGCCGTACCTGATTGGGCAGTGTCTTGCGAGAAGGGAAATCAAGAACCTTGTACGATGCAATAAAACGTGTTATATTCTCTGTTCGCTGTGGTCACCTGTGCAACAAAGGGGAAAGAATACCATACATTTGAAACGAATTGCACAGCAAAAAAAGGACAGAAAGGGAAAGGAAGAAAAAAAAAATTATCCTCCCCGGCGGGGAATTGAACCCCGGTCTCCCGCGTGACAGGCGGGGATACTGACCACTATACTACCGAGGACATGTAAAGAGAGCAGTGTAAATCCTTTTCCTTGGGTATGCACTTTACAGGCCTTGTCTACGAAAGCAATATGACTGGAAATGCTGGTAATTACAGCCTCCGTGGCCCAATGGATAAGGCATCGGCCTCCTAAGCTAAAAAGCAGTGAGAGATAGCCGGGGATTGCGGGTTCGAGGGAGGATAATTTTTTTTTTCTTCCTTTCCCTTTCTGTCCTTTTTTTGCTGTGCAATTCGTTTCAAATGTATGATATTCTTCCCCCTTTGTTGCACAGGTGACCACAGCGAACAGAGAATATAACACGTTTTATTGCATCGTACAAGGTTCTTGATTTCCCTTCTCGCAAGACACTGCCCAATCAGGTACGGCGGTGTCAGCGGGGCCGGTAAATGAGGCTGCCACTACCAGTGCGGCTTTGTAATGGTAGATCGAAGTGCCGTGCCAAGTTTGAGAGGAAAGCGATGCGGGTTTGGAGAGAAAAAGGGGAAGAAAAAAATCATGTTCCGATACCGGGAGTCGAACCCGGGCCGCCTGGGTGAAAGCCAGGAATCCTTTTTTTTTTTTTTTATTTTATTGTAAAAAACAAAATGTCACAAAGGTTATACATTGTTTGAAAATATTGCACACAGGGTTAAAAATTAAAAATTATAACTATAAAATTATCAATTAATTAAATATTATATTAACAGTGTCATTAGTGATTTTTACGTATGGATTAAAAACAAAAGTTAACATGAATTTATTAGCTAAACCTCTGGATTTCCAATTGTGTTGTATATATTTAATTTGATTATTTAATAGAGTTTTGAACAAAACTACTAGATTTATAATTTTTCCTGATTTTACAAACATAGCTCTTCTCTTCATAATAGCCAACCTAACAGTTGAAAAAAATAAAATTAGAAATAAATTGCTTACAATTATGAACGTATTTCGAGAGCCTTAAAATATTATGAGGCTAAATTTGCAATTACCTACATCTAGCAATATT
>CM060200.1:35409467-35414615 GCA_030562195.1 Nipponacmea schrenckii | reverse complement strand
CTTTTGTGTCTCCTGTTTAATAAATAGGAACGGACATGTTGAAAGGAGGAAACCAATGAAGGTAAGAATACATGAAAAGTATTATGTCAGAAGTGGGATTCGAACCCACGCCTGGAGAACCAGACTGCGACCTGAACGCAGCGCCTTGGACCGCTCGGCCATCCTGACAACGTCATTGAATAGATGAGAAAAGACATCGACGGATAAATAGGCTACTGCACACGGAAAAAATGAATCGTCCCTGGGTGGGCTTGAACCACCAACCTTTCGGTTAACAGCCGAACGCGCTAACCGATTGCGCCACAGAGACAAGCTGGCGATGTACTTAAACAATTCAAACTGGCGCATGGCCGAGCATGTATTAAGGTCCCTTTTAATACATTCATTACCACATACGAAAAAAAAATTACCGTCCCTGGGTGGGCTTGAACCACCAACCTTTCGGTTAACAGCCGAACGCGCTTTTTTTTTTTTTTTTATTTTTTTTTTTTATTATATATATTTATTTACACAAAACATATCTACATAAAAAAGCATACATTTTCATGTTACTAAAAAACTATTTAGCATATTTAAACTATAATACAAAGGAGGCTCAATATGTACACTTATACAGATATAAAAGCCTTTTTTTCTTTTTTTTTTGAAAGAGTTTTCCAAATAGGATATGTATTTACAATAGAATAAAAGTTATAAAATGGTATTACTCTACAGATTAAGAACAAGGCCTCATTATTAACAAAAATATGTATATGCAAATTGGTTGATATCCATTGCATGAAGTAACATCACATAGTTTATGTTTTGAATTACAGTGATTGAATATAATTTGGTGAAATATTGGATATTAAAAATATTTTGGGGTAAACTATCAAGATTTGGTGTTAAAAATAGTTGAAAAAGAATTTTTAAAGGAAATATCTAGTAAATTTTGAAAATTTAGGCTTCTGGAGACAAAAATAAGTTTGCAATGGGAAGTTAAAGCAGGGAATGTTTGTCAATAGACTCAAAGGTCATGAACCAGTTAATTTGTAGGTCACTAGGTAAGCCAATCAGGATTTAGATAGACGAAGCTTTTCATTGGTGGGTGTGAAGGAAGTATGGATTGTAGTATGCAAAATAGATGAGGGTTAGCTAAGGTCATTGAATTGGCCAATCGGATTCCATGTAAACAATGGTATTAATCATATAAGGTAAAGTTACTATGAGTATTTAAAATTTACTATATTTCCTAATTATCAGATTATTAGGGTGGCAAACTATGTGATGTTGAGGGTGGGTTTTAAATTGATAACATCTATATATGGAGGATAAGCAAGGAGAGCTTTAAATGAAGAGTCACTATACAAATGGTATAAATATTTTAAATGTGTATTTAACAGTTTTAATAACAGTGATTTGGCATCTATGAGGCGGTTTGTTTTAATAAATAAGTTTCTACGTTTAAC
This sequence comes from Nipponacmea schrenckii, assembly GCA_030562195.1. Taxonomy (NCBI): domain Eukaryota; kingdom Metazoa; phylum Mollusca; class Gastropoda; family Lottiidae; genus Nipponacmea; species Nipponacmea schrenckii. Next base: position 35,413,167 of record CM060200.1, on the reverse strand, counting down.
AATGGCAAGTCTAACAAAGGATAAAATAAGGTTAAGAATATTGTTGACTTTCTTGCATGGAGAAAGTTTATAGGCTAAAATAATGTAGGAGTGAAATTCTGATTGTGTGAAGCCATTCGGGAAGAAATTAATTAGTATATTACGAACAGTTTCAAGAAGTTCTTGAATTTGGGGACATTGACAAAAAATATGTTGCATATCTTCTACACTATTTGATTTACACATATTACATATTGGGCTATCAATCAAATCATATTTGCATAATTTTTCATTGGTAAAAATTACATTATGAGCAATCTTAAAATCATTAACTATACAATCACTGCTTTTAAAGGATGAAGAGATATTAGGCCATACAGAATCAAAATGAATATGGGGGAAGATCTGGTTCCAAAATACAATAGATGTGGGTGGTTCTGCTTTTTGGCATCTTAAATAATTATAAAATATTTTCGAGGAGCAGTTAAGGACGTTGACCCTAGTGTAATCGTCGTTCAATAGCTCAAGGTGTGGTATGTTGTCATAGGCATGGCTTGTGGTGTTAATGCATTGTGCCCAATCTTGCGGAATCGAAATTTTTATGATGTCGTAATGTCTTTCGATGACATCAGGGTCAAAATCTATATCTGCACCTTCAAGCATATCTATAATGTGGTGTAGGGGGAGAAAACCTGGTATAACTTCATAAATAATGTCTGAGATTTTGGTGATATTACACTCAATAAAGGGTTTAAAACTTAAAATTCGACCATTATATCGAATAAAGGGATTATAAAAAATAGGCTGATGGACAATTGAATCAATATTGGTGGGTTTTGTATTTCTTGTTGAGTTTATGTTGTCCCAAGCTAATAATAAGCTTTGATAAAAATTAGGAAAATGATTCATGCCCTGTTTCAGGATTTTCATGGAGAAGACTTCAATACTTAAGGAACAATTAAAATAAGTAGAGAGATAGAATATCAAAATGTATTTCCATATGCATATATTATCAGGCTCAAGAAATCTTTTTAGCCAAAAAAGTCTAAAGGACTGTTGTCTTAATAAAATGTTGGAAATATTAAGACCACCATTTTTACAATCATTAATGAGTGAAGAAGATTTAATTAAGGGTGGTTTTTCATGCCACAAAAACTTACTTATGGCAGAATTGATTTCTGCGACAGCCGACTGCGGAATATCAAAAACTCTCAATACGTACCACAATTTGGATGTGCACAATGTGTTTATAACAATGGACTTGCCTATAATGCTTAATTTCCTTTGGGTCCACATATTGAGAATGTTTTTGATATTTTGCACTCTGTTATCCCAGTTACGTTTATTACATAATACAATATTAGGTCCTAAATAAACACCAAGAATTTCTATGCAGTCAGAGACAATCTTAACATTTAAATTTGAAGGTATATGAGTTACATTGCCTAAGGGAAGTAGTTCAGACTTTTCAGGATTGAAAAGGGCACCGGATGCTGTGCAATAAATTTCTAATTCTTTAAATATAGCTTCAACAGATTGTAAATTAGATAGCGTCAGGGTGCAATCATCAGCATGTTGGTATAGCAAGGAGGGATTGGGGCTATGGGGGATAAGAATGCCTTTAATAATATTGGATGAGCTTATAATGTCATGAATAGGTTGAGCTGTGAGGGCATATAGCATTGCGCTGATAGGGCATCCTTGTCTGGTTCCTCTTAATACATTAAAATACATGGATAGATGACCATTCACCTTAACACAACTTTTAATATTACAATATAAAATTTTTATGAACTGAATAAAATGGGGTCCAAAATTAAAACACTTTAAAATTTCAAAAAGATAATCAAAACGTAATCTATCGTACGCTTTTAAGGCATCTAAACGTAAAATGTAGGCTGTATTTTGTGTATAATGGGTAAAATAAATAATATCTCTAATAGAGTTAATGTTGTTAGCTATGTCTCTAGATGGGATGCCAGTTTGGGTTTCTGAAACAATATTTGAGATAACAGTTTTTAGTCTAAGAGCTAGGGTACGGGATAAAATTTTATAGTCAACATTAAGGAGTGTTATCGGTCTATAGTTCTTGAGGTTGCGTTTATCGCCTTTGTTTTTGTAGAAAATATTAATAATACCACATTTCATAGAATTGCTCAAAGAGCTATGGTTAAAGATATTGTGGATGATTTGAATATAGATAGATCCTATCACATCCCAGAAGTGCACATAAAACTCTACCGTTAATCCATCTGATCCTGGTGATTTCCCTCTTTTCATGCCATTTAGAGCTCTTTGTGCCTCCTGTGATGTGATAGGGCCCTCACACTTAAATCTGTCTGAATCATTCAGGCGTGCACGGATCATGTCACACACCGTCCTTTGTTTATTCGCCAAATCTTCTGTTTCTGGTTCATTTGTGTACAGATCTTTGTAATAATCCGTACAGGTCTGAATGATATCAGGCGGATTGGTTATAGGGACGTCATACTGGTTTAAAACGTTATCGATAAGATGGCTCTCCTGTATTCTTTTTTCTAGACCTAGAAAGTAGGCTGTGCATCTGTCTGACTCAAGGGCGTCCTGTGATTTTGATCTTAAGATAGCTCCTTAGCATTTGATTCTTTCATATTCTGCCAGCCTGCTTTCCAGGTCTAGAATTAGATTTGCATCATAAATTAAGTTTTTACTTGCCTTTTGTTGCTCATGCATGAGTTGGTTGCAAATGTTCCAGAAGTCCTTTTTCTCCTTTTGGGCTTTTTGTTTAGCATATTTGATAGTGTCTCGTTTGATCGTATACTTTAAGCTGTCCCACCAGAGAAGAGGGAGCTTCTGGAACATTTCCTCACCAGCCTTGTTTGAAATAAGATCTTTTATTAGTGAGGTATAAATAACATCTTTCAAAAGTTCAGAATTAAAAATCCAGAGTCCAGGTCCTCTTTCATATGAGTTAAAGGATAGAATACATATCATGAAATTGTGATCAGATAGGAGAGGTGATGTTGGTTGGATAAAGGAATATTTACAGTTATTGGCTAGTGAGTTGCTGAGAAGTATATAATCAATTCTACTAGATTTGGGAGAGCCATCACGAAGTTGAGTTCTAGTAAATTGCTGTTTCGTTGGGTTAATATATCGAAAGGAATCGATCAAATGATTATCAGTTAAAAACTTATTGAAATAGTTTGAGCTTACATTAATGGTATGCATATTAAGTCCTCTATCAACAGTTTTATCTAATATCTCATTAAAATCACCACCAATTATAATATCTCTAGAATCATTTACAAAATTATCTGAAATAAACTTTAAAAATACTATACGTTCTCTATATATATTAGGAGCATAAATTGATAGAATATCTATACTTTTATTTTGGAGGTTAATAGTGGCTTTAGCAATTCGTCCATTTTCGTTTGTGTTTTGGCTGGTAATAATATTGCTGTATTTCTGGTTTGTCAAAATGGCAACACCTTTTCTGCCATCTGGAGAATTGCTAAAGACAATAGTGCCTTTCCAGCTGGTTTTACAAAATTCGACGGTTTCAATGTCCCAGAACGTCTCTTGTAGGAGAATAATATCAAATTTAAAAAATACAAACAGTCCAAATAGATGAGTTATGTTATCATGATTTTTTAGGCCGTTAGCATTAAATGATACCACTTTCATGCTTCAGGGGAGGGGGTGTTTGATAAACTTTTCTGTGCCTTTCGAGATTAAA
>CM060200.1:35399467-35401967 GCA_030562195.1 Nipponacmea schrenckii | reverse complement strand
TATATATTATTAAATAAAAATAATGAAATTCTCAATATAGAATTTTGTGTTCTTGTCCAAACTCATATGGAAAAGTGTAAAATCATAAATAAAAGCATATAAGTTGCACAAAACATTAGAAAACATATTTTATGATCCACAATTATGTATCATTAACTTAATTCTTTGAATGTTGTTTGTATTTTGTAGTTTGCCCATATCTGTCCCGTCTGTCACAAAATTTTTGTCCCGTCTGTCACACTTACAAACTAGACCATGAAAGTGCATATTCAGCCAAATGACCTCATCTTTATCTCAGATAATGTTTAATTATTAGTTAACTGGGTAAAATTAGAACTAATCAATTTAATTTTGATTTGAGATAGATTTTGTCCCCTGAATAAAACCTTTGAAAAATGGATGTAAATTCTTGTCCCGTCTGTCACACTCATTGTTTATACAGTGACATCTAGGGAACTTTTTACTGAGATAATTTTAATATTTTACCAAAAACATCAACCAATTTGCCATACATGTAGCATATTAAATCACCTTTGAACCCCAATATATGTTTATGAATGGACGTTAATTATTATGTTGATCAGCTTTTTGTCCCGTCTGTCACGCTGGAATTAGCCTCCTGTTTAATAAATAGGAACGGACATGTTGAAAGGAGGAAACCAATGAAGGTAAGAATACATGAAAAGTATTATGTCAGAAGTGGGATTCGAACCCACGCCTGGAGAGCCAGACTGCGACCTGAACGCAGCGCCTTGGACCGCTCGGCCATCCTGACAACGTCATTGAATAGATGAGAAAAGACATCGACGGATAAATAGGCTACTGCACACGGAAAAAATGAATCGTCCCTGGGTGGGCTTGAACCACCAACCTTTCGGTTAACAGCCGAACGCGCTAACCGATTGCGCCACAGAGACAAGCTGGCGATGTACTTAAACAATTCAAACTGGCGCATGGCCGAGCATGTATTAAGGTCCCTTTTAATACATTCATTACCACATACGAAAAAAAAATTACCGTCCCTGGGTGGGCTTGAACCACCAACCTTTCGGTTAACAGCCGAACGCGCTAACCGATTGCGCCACAGAGACATGTTAGCGATAATTTAAACTATAGAAATTGACTCATATAGGGCCTAGTAGATCTAGATCTAGTATGTCTATGGTGAAAATTGCAAAGCAAATAATGTTATTTGAAAATTAACAAGCCCGGTTAGCTCAGTCGGTAGAGCATCAGACTTTTAATCTGAGGGTCAAGGGTTCGAGTCCCTTATCGGGCTGATTGTTCTTTTAGCAACGTTGCATAAATTTTAGCTGAATGATACAAAATTCTATTTTATTTGGCCCACAAGTATTGACTGACTCCGTGGCGCAATGGTAGCGCGTCTGACTCCAGATCAGAAGGTTGCGTGTTCAAATCACGTCGGGGTCAAAGTTTACTTTTTATATTTTTTGGATATGCTATTTGTAGAGGAAGTGGGGTAAGAGAGGGTCAACGGGAAAGGAGGTGGGGGGGGGGGTGTAATGATTCCAGATGAGTGTATCTTAGAAATCAAATTTTGGAAAAAAATCTATCGACCACGACGAGACTCGAACTCGCAATCTTCTGATTCGAAGTCAGACGCCTTATCCATTAGGCCACGCGGCCGCTAACAATTTAAGTGAGAACCGTTGTTTTCCTCTAACGCCCTACTGTACACAAAGAAACCCCCTTATTTCCGCCGTAAGTTACAAATGGCGCATTCATAAACAATGATTTATGAGCGATCCAAACCTCCGCAACGAGCCCGGTTAGCTCAGTCGGTAGAGCATCAGACTGTTGTAAGACATTATTATAAACAGAGACCTGATGTAGCAGACGGCACACGACATGTTAGATGCAAATTCCCCCCCCAACTTCCATTCTTTACCGTGGGCCATGCAATTCGAAACCCCTGATGGCCCACAGACATTCAAAGTTGTCCACAACAACCAAAGTAAAGTATGTTTCAAGTGCCTCTCCCCCGATCATGAAAAAAAGGAATGTCCTAAAATTCAATGCCGTAAGTGTAAGGTGTATGGCCACATGGCATTCAAATGTGAAACAAGTAAATGTGACAAATGTGATAGATATATAACATTATGCAGATGTGAGGAGGACCGCGGACGTGAGGATGTTGAGAAGTGTGAAAATTGCGATAAATTCATGACCCAGTGCATATGTGACGAGTTTTACGATACAAACGAGGGAAACGATAACAACAATGAGATGACCACTAATAAGCAAAACAAACGTGATTTGAGCTTATCAACAGACGATGATCAAAGCGATAAGAAACTAAGAAAAGACGTACACGATGAACGCGTCTCACCCTCTGAATGTACTCGTATCGACCCCCCATCTTTCATGAACGAATTTTCCGTTATCGAAACACCAGAAGAACAATCCCAGGCCCCTGAACCCATTAACCCGCCAAATGATTCCGAGAGTGACACAGAAACCCCTAACGAAAATCTTAATG